>JAWWML010011898.1:0-28112 GCA_035047165.1 Ormyrus rosae | reverse complement strand
ATTTATATTAATATAATAAAACAGTTGTAATAGGTGATAAAAAATACATAACGCGAAGCAACAGTGTTATAAACGTATTTGAGACTGTCAGTTACTGCTTAGTTTCCCACTTGGAACATCAGGCCCTTACTTAAGGACGTTCACAGGCAGCAGCGGTGGTCAACTTTATTGGAATTTTAAAAATTGTAATTTATTTCGATAATTTATAATGATAGCCTTCTCTAATTAGTATGTAATACGAATAAAATAGTTAAAAAACTTTATTGTAAAAGCAACAGTATTAAAACAATGTTTCACAATAAACGTGCTCGCACGCTAACACTATATAGATATAATACAAATAACATAGGAGTTATCTTTCGAACAGCTATATCTTCAAAATTAGTATTGGAAGCTGCTATAAAATTGGTATCATATTATTCTACATATTTCATAGAATCATAAAGCAGTTTTTCACAACAATCTAAAGAAAACTGCTTTTGCTATCTGTGAAAATATGCTACCTGGAGAGGCTTACCATAGGAACTCCGTGTTAATAAGCTCAACATTGAGTGCAACATTGAATTTCTCAAATTTTAGTATCGCAAGATGGATTGAAATTTTTACCAGGTATAAAGTATACTTAAATTGACATGTAGTTCAAATTTCAAGAAAAATCTTAAGAAATTGAATTTTCGTGTGAAAGTCCTTAACCTTTTCACTCCGGGAGTGGTCCATATATGGACCAGCACTCCGTGTGACGACTTGTCCTAAGAAGTTCATTCACTTAAGTCATGAAATTCAGCTAAAATGCGAGGTCAATTTTAAAGGAAAAATCCCCGGAGCGAAAAGGTTAATGCACCGCTAAACGCCTTATAAGGGCCACAAATTTATGTTAAGGCATCGGGTCAGGCCCTTATGTATGCCCTAACAGTGATTCTGATCGGGTTGTGTTTGATTATGAGACCCTGATGTAAATTGCATGCTACTCCTACATTACATTCATTATTAAAATATATAGTTTAACAAAAACAAGCTGGGTGCAACATTTTTATCAAAAGTAATTTTCATTGACATCGAAAAATCATCAAAAGTTTCCCGGTAAAATCTATAAATTTCTCTCGAAAAATAGAAGCAGCATAAAAACTTGAGCGATTAAAAATTTCGGCCCTTGATCGAAATCAATCGCGGCGCGCGCACAGAATGATCTTCGCACTCCGGAAGAGAGGAAGAGAGCACGAACAATGACGGCCTCGTCGACTTTATAGCTGCACACTTTATTTGGGGGGTCTGCTTTTCAACTCTGCCGGCGCTCTTATTGGAGCAACGTAAAACACTCACACACACATACACACACTGGCTTCTATCTTCGACGTCTCGTTCCTTTTGCTCGTTCGAACTCTTGTCGAAAGGACGGGGTAAAGGGCATTGTCTGCAAAAGTCCTATTGAATCCGCGGAAATTCGCGCGGAGTAGAAGAGAGGAGAGTGGGAAAAGAGAGAGAGAGAGAGAGAGAGAGAGAGAGACAGAGGCGCGACAAAGGATTCCTTAACGGAATTAATGCAGGGAAAATGGAACTTTTGTATCGTGTAGGCCTGCGGTTATTAGCGGCATTGCGACGCTCTCGATTTACATCGCGATTTACGCGACTTATTTGAAAAGTAAGGTGGGGAAGAAAAGCACTTTTTTCAAAATATTGTCAGTGAATTTGTAAAATTCGATGTACACGATTAATGTAGTTTTGAGCTTGAAAGAATTTAGATAAAATTATCCTTAAACGTAGTATAATATTAAGATATATTTTACGTAATTATATGATGATAAACATTTTTTTTTAATTACTCGATAATATATTTTTGAAAATTTAGCAAAAGTTTATAAATTATAATTTGTAAGTTACATAAGTTATAAATAGTCTAATTCATTTTTTTTCTTACAGGTAAGTTGCAGAATTTCTCATATTTGCGAACTCTCAAGTTTTGTAAGTAATAAATATGCCTTATAATGTAAGAATTTTCCATTGCACAATTACCACACTGAAAACGCACTTAACAAACGTTGATCTAAAAATCAATTACACCGAAATAACAAACTTCTTAATCCTCAATTTGAATTCCAACGAAAAACTCACACCCTCCCCCGTATCGGCAATCAGCTCGACATTAGATTTTTTCCGCATTGCCGCTCGTCGCTCCGCTCCGCGCTCGCTCCTTTATCTCTCTCCTCCCCCGTCGGCTCCTCTTTTGTATGCGCGCCGCGTCGACTCCATATCCGAATAATCCGAGTATCCCTCGCATGCCCGCCCGTAGTTTCGAGCTCCCGAAATTTGCTTTTCGCTGCGCGCGAGAAGAGGCGCGCGCGCGTCTCTCTCTCTCCGGCAAAGCGGATTCGAGTCGCGTGATCGGGCTTGATTTCCGCGCCGGGGCTCGTTTGTCTTTTTTTTTCTCTTCTTTCTTTTTTTTTTTTTATGAAGGGGTATAAATTCGCCGTTCGTGCGGCCGACTCTACGGGAAACTAATAGCCAATGATCGATTTGACACGCGACGGCCTTGGAGGACAAATATTCAAGAGTGAAATTGATTGATAATGTTTATTGTTCGCCCGCGATCCATTAACGAGTTATTGATGGATTTTTAAAAGTGGCAGCGCTCGGGGCGGATGACGGGGGGTGACTTGTCGTCGCTCTGCTGGCCGGTATTGATTTTAGGAAACTGCGTATTTGGAGATGTATTTTTGAATGCTGATGAATTTTTAACGGCGACTTCCGGCTCCTTTTGAAAGTTCTTGTTATCGTAACTGAAATTATGAGATCGTTTAAATTGAATCGAGTTATTAATTATTATTTACTTAATAAAATATTTCTGAATGTTTTTTTACGAAAAAGTTTTTTTATCTAACTTTAAATAATCAGCGTTTGCGGAAAATAAGCAAAATTTTCAAATTCTTTATATTACAAAAATCACCGGAACGTTTCCAAGGACGACAGCAAATTTCCAAAGCCGGGTAAGATTACCAAATCACGGAGAGACACACACACCACGCTCCATAATGAAATACCGCGGCTCAAAGTCGTCGAGCGCGTGGCGCCTGTTTTGCGTAATTAAAGATTTCAGCCGCTGCCATCTTTGCCCGGGCGCCAAAATTCTCAAAGTAACGAGATTCCGCAGAGAGAAATATAAGTTTCCTCCCCCCGGAAGCAGCGGCGGCGGCGCACAGCCGGAAGCGAGACAGACGGGAGAGAGAGAGAGAGAGAGAGAGAGAGAGAGAGAGAGAAATTTATCCTCGGGCGGGGTATAAAGGATCATCAAAGAAAACTGAAATGCTCGCGCCGAAAGTCGTGTAGCGCAGGCAGAAGACAAATCGGCGGAGGGAAGAGGTCGGTGCAGAACGAACGTGAAACAATTCATATCACAACTCAGCAGGTCCCTCTCTCTCGTCTCCTTCTCTTTCTCTTTTAACTCCTGCGCTCGGAGCAAAGGATCCCCGCTGAAATGAGAAAGCGGAAGGGGAGAGAGGCGACAGGAGATAGGGGCGAAAGTCCTCTCTTTCTCTCTCTCGAGAGAGGACGCAACATTTCGGCTAGAAACGGTCTCGCGAGTTATGAGCCCACAATATCCCTCGATGATTGGATCCCGCGAACTTTCCTGCGACTGGCTTTTCACTTGGCTCTCTCTCTTTCTCTCTCTCTCTCTCTCACTCTCTTCTTTCTCTTTTGCAGGGCTTCTTTTATTTACATCGCGGCTTCGAGTCTTGAGACGAGTGACTTTGGATTTTCTCTCCCGGCGGGCGGCGGGGGAGAAGTAAAATATATATATTCTTTTTTTTTTTTTTGCTCGAGGACGAAATTTTTAAGACGGGGAATTCCTCTGGATGAAAGGGGGAGTCTGCGTTTGATATAAAGGGCTTACTTTTATTTGCGTTGGTCGCTGCAGCTTTACGCTGGATTTACAAGGAGAGAAATGGATATTAAATTGCTTATTAAAAGTTTAATATTTGAAAAAGTAGCTTTCAGAAGGAGAGGGAATGGACTTTCAGTGGGTAAATATCTTTTGGATTAATCGACAAGTGCCTTTTTCTTTTTTTAATAAAATTCATGCATCATTGGAAAACGAAGGAGCTTTATTATACATTTAAGTAAAACAAATTTTCTATCACATAATCAGAACTTTTTTCGTAGTAAAATAGAGCATTTACACACGAGGAGAAAGTAAATTATTTAGTCGAGTCAACGACTAGCTCCTCAAGCAATTTTTTGCTAGTTTTATCACGGATCGTCAAGCGCAGATCAAGTTCAGCTCCATACTATCGATTCATCACGCCGTAGCGTCAGTCAGTAAAACTTTCGCTCGACACCCTGCACATCTCCAGCTCCGAATCGCGCGCAAATTCATCCGGCAAACAAATCAATTAAATCGACACCTCCACCCGATCGCGCCAGTTTCAATATTAAAACTCTCCGCGCAGCGAGAAAATCAATGCCTCGCGGAGCGATAAGTAGCGTTCGAAATTAGCCGCCTTCTTCGTCAGTGGGGGGAGGGCAAAATAGCGCTCGGAGCCTTCCGGCTGCGGAAAATTAAAGTCATTACCGATCTCCCCGCGCGCTCCGGGCCAATCACGATCGGGAGCAGGGCTTACGGGTCTCAGCATCGCCGATAGCCCCGCTTGTAGGAACGCGAGCCGAGGATTTCGCTCTCTTTTATTTCCAGGCGCGCCGTCGTCTCTCTCTCTTTTTTTTTTCTTTTCGCGGGCGGGGGGAGCCTGAGTCTGGCTCGGAGAACTCGATATCCGATATAGGCTTCCTCGGGATGCCGCCGCGCTGCTAGACACTGCACACGTACGAGGTGGACGTAAGGCTACTAGTTGTAGCTTCTTCCCGGACGAGTGTATGAATTATTTAAGGGTGTTCCGTGATCTGGCGGGAAGGTGAATAAGCGAAACAATTTAGCTGGGAGCTTTTTTTTTAGCTTGGCGTTTGGGGAAAGTTTGAAAATTTGCGGGACTTTGTACTGAGATTTGGAAGTTTTATCGGATTGTGTTTAAAGTTATATTTTAGACAATTAATGTGCGATATTGAGTCCAAAAGGTAATTAATATTTTTTTACATATGTTGCAAGAAAATTTGAGTGTACTATGTTTGGAATATTATCTAAGAATACATAATTCACTGAAAATTTTATTTAGCTTACATAAATAATTTTCTTAGATAATAGTATTAACTAGAGCTATACGTTTTATACTTCTCAAACGAGCTAATAAACTGCATCAGTCGATAACTGCTCCATAGCTGTATAGTCTATAGATTCTTCAAAACTATTAATACTCAAATAGGTCAGATTTCTGTTCTTTGAAATAGAAACTTCTACCTAATATCGATTTGTTATTTCTCCGGTCCTCGAAATAGTCGCTCAGCACTTTTAGCATTGTATTATACATATATACTAAAGTTTTATCATCACGAGCGAGAGTAAGCAAGCGAGAATTTTGGCTAGAAACAGCATAAATTTCTGCATTCTTGAAATACAGGTATACCTACGATGGATCGATGCAGTAAAAAATGAATCAGTTGTATTAACATTTTTCTAAATATAATTTTATATTTTTCATCAAGTTTATCGAGTACTAAAAAATATTTTTCTAAAATGTAAGGAAAGGTGAGAAAAAAAACCGTATTATCCATTTCTTCTTGGTCTGTCTGTGAAATTTAATTCATTTAAAATAATAAATTAGTCGGCAAAAGCCGCCCAAAAAGTACCCACTCACCCCGGCTGTCAAAAAATATCTCGCAATCCCAAAAAGCCCCGCTCAAAAACACCGAGGGAAAAGCCTGCAAAGCAGCACAGAGCGCACCCTTGTCAAAATCACACTCCTGCAGTTGCATCACGTTTCTCCGGCCGCCCGTTCCCTCGTTCGAAAAGAAGCAGCAGCAGCAGCAGCAGCCATCCGAGATTATTCCCGTCAGATCTCGGTTTGATGGGCCGGCGCGCGAATCGCTTACGAATTGTTTTCCCCGCGCGCGAACGAAATCTCGCAACGCCCCGGTCGTTAGGCCGAGCCCAGCGTCGTCGTCGTATATATACCCATCGACCCGCGCGCGAGCAAAGCCCTCTCCCCCCTCCTCTCCCCGAGATCGTAAAGTCTACGGGGGTATTTGTGATCATAAAGTTCCCGGGGTATAGCTCGTGTGCGCGCCTCGCGGTTTCGCGACGACGACGACGACGACGACGCTGCTTTGACGAAGTTGCCTTTCCGCACCGCGCCCGAGGAATGCCCAGAGGAATTCCGAGGGAGTTCGAGAGCCGATGCTGCTGCTGCTGCCGCTCTGCCGCGGCGAGAGAGGACTGCGAGGGAAAGGAGGAAAGAAGCCTTTTGCGATGGGGTCGATGGGGGATCGGGAGTGATTGATAGACTCCCTCAAGTTCGAGATTGAGACGAGGCCGGGATGCGCTGGTTTCTAGGACGAAAGGAGGCCGAGGGCGAATCCATTTTTACGGGGATTTTGTGTTTTGGTTTTTGCCCTATTTTTTTTTTTTTTTTAGTAGAGTGACGGATGCTGCTGTTTTGGGTATCGGCTTGTATTTAACGAGTTTCGAGACGAGTTCGCCTTTCTTAGATTTATTTTCAAGCTAAATTTGACGGAGTTAGGAACCTCTTTTAAATTCTCTTGTGTTCTGATGTTTAATGTTTTGACAAATTAGTTTCTGCAAAAGGCGCAAGGGGACGAATGGTTATATTTAATTGAATTATATTAAATAGAAATTTGAATGTTACATAGTGAAAACTACTTTTTATGCTTTTCTCGTAATCTAAAGTTTTTATGCTTTGATTAAGTGCCGTTGATAAAATTTTACGTATAAAATGAATGTACCATAAAAGGAGTTTACGCTTAAGAATATTTATGTCTTCATGGAAACACGTCACATTCTTTATCAACGTCAAAATAATTTATAGACGTTTTGGATATTAAAAAATGTATATTGTTCATAAAACGCACAAAACAATACACTTAAATACGTAACAAAAAAATGTCTTCTCGAAGCTTTATTTTTTTTAACACCCGGCGTTATAAATTCAGAACCACTGTCCGCGCGAATTTCGATTTAAAATTTTTAATAAAACGATGGATGCTTCGTGCGAAGTAAGTCCACTGTCTATAAAAGTCGATAAGCTTCAAGTAAATATTTACGACGAAAGAGTAGTTTGATAACGAGCGCTACATAAACTTAAAAATATCGATTTATGCGGAGAATATCGAGCAACGCGATACATTAATTTTCTATAAAAAGGGAAAAAGCCAAGTGGAACGACTCGCGGCCGATTTCCAAAATTGCTAATAAACGTACTAAAGTTCGTCTTAACCCGAATAAACGCACCGCCAACAAAATAATTACCGAAACAAAAAAAGCAAGCTCGACTCGGCGGCGTTCAACCCCTGAAACATGCCTAAAATCCGCGTCTGCTCATCCCCGCTAATCGTTAATAACTCAGCTTTCGGCGAGTACAGAATTTTCGGCAAAACCGTGCCTCGCGTCGGCCGTGCCGAAAACCGCAGCGCCGCGCGGATAAACACTCCGAGACGCTCTCGGACTCTCGTTCGGGCAATGTTTCGCGGCTGGAATAGCTTAGCAACCGGCTCAATATTCAAATGAAGCGCGCCGGGCTCTTTCTATTTCCGCTTTTCCTCGAGTGTGTCGCGCGCCCAGAGGCTGGGCTAATTTGCGAGTCCAATCACAAGCCGATTTCGATTGCCGGAGGGAGGAGGAGGAAGGATAAGCGCGGCTCCTTGATGTCCCTTGTCTGCCGCCGCCGCCGGTCGTGAGTGAGTTTTAATTATTCGAGAATTAAGTCCGGGGAGCGGGGCCGAATATCCAGGGCGGCTCTGCTATCGATCTTTCGGGAGTCGAGTCGCGAGGATCGCCGAGGAGGCGAGCCTTTATTGATGAGGCGTAATGGCCTTTTCGGCCCGGCCGCGCTGCAGGCCGGAATTACCTCTTTAAAGCTAAGGAGTGACAAATCAGTCCCTTTTGACGCTGGAATTGGGATCGTTCCTCTCTTTTTTTCTTTTTTCTTTTTTCTTTTCCTCGCGGGAGGCGGTGAAAAATTGAGATGCGCATTTGATTCAGGAAGATTTGTAATACTAAATCCCGGGGCTGTTTCACTTTTATCTTTCGGAAAATTTTCAGGTACTTTTGCAAATTTACGACCGGGAATTTATACGCTACTTTTAGAGGAGCTCGAAATAAAGTTTTCGCGCGGAAAATTATTTCTCATATTAGCGGGCAATACCGGGATTCTTCAGAGCGGGGAAAAGAATTTAAACGTCAAACGTATATACTTTGTGCAGAGAATATATATGTAGAACGCGACAAAAAAATTTCCACCCTTCTGACAGACGATGTATATTCAAATACTTTATTTCAACAATGAGGAAAAGGGCAATTTACTCGCGCTATCTGCGCGAATGTAACTTTTTAAATAATAAAGCGGGCCGTTTAAAAAATTGTTATCACAGTCGAATAAAACGTGCGCGGAATACGTTGTAATTTGTCGCGTTTTCGTTTCCCGAGTTCGACCATTACGTCGAATTGAATCTTCGCCGTTAACCCGTCCAATTTTCAAAAAACCAGTAAAATTCTTTTTCCGCAAAATCACATTTTATTCAATTTCGAAGCGTCGTCTCGTCTACCAAGCGAAAACAGCGACGAGGATAACGATTATTATAAGTACAACTAAACCGCTGCATCTCAGTACCATCGCCGCTCAATGCAGGTGAGTAATCCACAGGGGGCGACTCGAACTTTCCGCATCCAACGTCGGAGGTGGCACCTTTTCGAAATCCCCGCTGCACCGCCGAGAAAGCCAGCCGGCGGGGATGAAGGGAGGCTTTCGCAGGCTGCCAACTCGCGAACGCACACGTTCTGAAACGCACGAAGCACGCGAACAGTGGCCTGCCTGTCTCTCATTCCGATTTTACGAGCGACTCGGCGATAAAGGTCTCGCGAGCTTACCTCGATGCGCGACTACGTAATTAATGCCACTTTTGCTGCTGCCGCGCGTCGACGAGCCGTGCTGCGGGTCGCCCGTCCGATTCCTCGGTCACTGGTGCTCGGCTTTGGTATTGAATTTTGCGGTCTCGCTGGACGTCCATTAACGGAGGCGCATTGGTCCTCTCACAGTTTGTGCCACACTGGCGATAGTTTAAAAGGAAGTCAATTTTACAAAGATGAGCCGGGAAGGAGTAATATTATTTAAGGGGTGGGGATTGAGGGGTACGGTAAAATAAGAATTTTCGAAGAAATTCTATTTCATCGAAATTGGACGGACGACTTATTCCAGTTGAGAAATTCGGAAATCGAATCTTTCACTCCGGAAAAGAAGTTTTAGAACTTGAGGAACGTCGCTTTATTTCGGTCGATAATTTTTTTTTTTTTTTCTTACTTAAGAAATAAAGGTTCAATTTCAAATATCAACATCTGGGTCACCTTAAGAGTGACTTCTAAAACTTTTATCCAATTTCCAGGTATAATGATTAGCCGCCCGAAAAAGAAATTTACGCAGTCGCTCGAATGACATCGAAGCCTTAGAAAATTAATTGTGTCTCCCAAAAAACCATTAAAACGTAAAAAAAAACGCGCGTTTTTCTCGATACCAACCAATTTTGAACTTGAAGACTCCGATCAATAATTTCACTTCGTGAAAATGCACAATTCCCCGATAACCTCGTTCGAATTAACCTAAAATACCCCCGCAGACTGACGTCGAAGCTCGACGAAAAAACTGAGAATTAAAAATTCGCGGGGGGGGGGAGGGAGGGGGTGATTTATCTCGATTGAAAATGAAAGCTGAGCGCTCGGCTATTTACCTGTCTTTATACCCCAGCAAATGACGAGGCAGCAGAGAACGCAAGAGAGGCACGATAGCGCGGATTCGAGGATGGTCATTGTAGCGGAGCGACGTTACTTTATTGATTTTACTTGCCTTGCTTCCTCTTCTGAGATTTTACGCGAAAAGGTAGATTACCAGGTAGCCTTCTCTCCAGCAGCTGGTTAATTAAACATCAATTTTATTATTATTTAATTATTATTGAAATTTAATTAATTTAGCAAAGAAAATAATTATCGGGCAATTTCGAAAGTGGACGGACGACACGACTCGTTCCAGTCGAAAAAAAAGCAGAACGTTGCTTTGTTTAGTACAATTTTTTTTTTTTTTTTTAAGAAATAAAGAAATAAAGGTTCAATTTCAAATACCAACGTCTGGGTCACCTTAAGAGTAAACTCTAAAATTTTATACAATATCCGACTATAATGATGAGCCGCCTCAAAATGAAATTTTACGTAGTCAATCGAACGACCTCAAAACCTTAGATACCTAATTGCCTGTCAAAGAATCATTAAAACGTAAAAACGCGCCTTTTTCTTGATTTTCACCAATTTTAAACTTCAAGACTCCCATAAGTAATTTCGCCCCGTGCAAATACCCGTACACCGCGTTCGAGTTAACCTAAAAGCGATCCAGAAAATTTACAGCAAAGCACGTGGTAGTCAGATGCATCAGACGCAGCAACGGAAAGGCACGAATAGCACGAAATCGAGGGAAAATTGTAGCGGAGCGACGTTACTTTATTGATTTTATCTGGCCCTCTCCTCCTCGTCTCGCATCTTCTTCCGAGATTTTACGCGAAGAGGCACATTGCTCGCGTTCGACTGGAAAAGCCGTTTGACGTGACGCGCGACGCCGCTCCGCTTGTACTCCCTCCTATCTCCTCTCTTTCTGGCGCTTTGGCTTCTTTGTTTTTTCGGCTGAAAGAGCTCGGAAAATTTTATGAATTTCCTCGTCAATCACACTTTTGCCTCTCTCTCCCCGTTCGTAGAGATTTTTCTTTACGCCCCGCGCGCGGAGCTTTATTTGAGCGCAAGAGAGAGCTTTTATTCGGCGGATGTAGCGGAAGCGATGTGCGCTGCGTCGTTCGAGCCGCCTGCCAATTATACGAGAGAGATATTCGCGCGATTTAACCGGGTAAACAGATATTTTTTGTCTAACGGCGAGTTTATTTCATCCGCTGCAGACGAGAAAAGTTTGGTTGATCGCGCGAGGCGGTGAAAGGAAATTGGCTCGAGTGTTCAAGAGAAATGTAATTGTAAGGACGCAGCTGGATGATAGTTAATTGAACCTGCGGCGAGCTCCCTTTGAGTTTCGGTATAACTGACATAAGCAATATCGATGCCGTCGATGACCAGCTGTGAGGTTAAGTGAGTCTTACCGTATTTGGTCGTCTTCCTAAGCTGCTGCAACTCCCAGGAGGCTATTATAGTCCGATGAGAAGGTTTAGTAACAAAGGGTTGATTACTAGGTAGCCTTCTCTCCGATAACTGATGGTTGATTAAAGATCAATTTTACTATTATTTGATTATTGTGGAAATTTAATTATTGTTGAAATTTAATCGATTTAGTAAAAAACATATAAATTACCGGGCAATTTTGAAGGAGCCGAGAAGATTTGATCGAAAGTTTTTTCGGTGCGCTTTAGAATTTTGTTTACAATAAAATCAGATGGTGGAGACTAACAAATTTGTCAAAACAGCTGAGAGTACGAAATATCGATTTGATGCGGTTTTAAACGAAAAGAATTGAACTTTCGCGTTTTCAAAAGTGATTGTTTTCTCAATAACCAATTCACTTCCTATTTTTTCAGAAAAATTTTTACAGTGGAGTACCTATTTATTTATTTTAGCTTTTTTCACACTGTATAAACGAACTTGGATCACTTTAAAGATTTTAGCTTTCACAGTAAGAAATTTTATATAATAATTAATAATCGTGAAGTTACCAGAGAAGAATATTATTGAATAAAAAATTCATTGTAGTAACAAATTTTATAAAAGTTGGCAGAGCTTTTAAGCCTTATAAATATTTCGTAAATGTCCAAATTTTAATACACTGCTCCAAACTCACCAGATTATAAAAAATGAATGAAGTACTTTTAGTAATATCGCTGTATTTTTCCTGAAATTAAGCTTAATTTTTAAAATGACGTCTGTCTTTTTTTCTTCGCCTCCTAAAAATGTTGAAGTTGCCGAAGTTCCCAGAAATATTTGAAGAAGTTTTTAAACAATAAATGTACCGTAAAATATCGTCAAAGTTTAAATTATTCGTTTACTTCGAACGATATTATTAACAGTTACACGTTAATTCGGTTAGCCGTCGTTTTTAAAGGCAATCGTACTTTTATTGTCAATCAGCACGAAGCGAGTTAATTAGGCTTTACAAATGCAACCCGATAATTAAACCCTCGACCTCATTTAAAATCAAAGCTTACGCGCGGCTCTGCGTACAATTTCAAATAAACTTCATCCCCCGGCCGACGGCGTAACCCTGAAAAAACGATATATCTTCGTAAAGCGATTCCATTACGATCCGGCGACCTTTTTACGCGAACGAAAAAAATTAATATTCATTGCCGCGGCGACAGAGAGAGAGAGAGAGAGAAAAAAAAGGCGGCCGGAACTTACCTCCCGCCTTTAATCACTCTAAATTCCGGCCGATGGACACAGGAGGACGAGGCTCCGTCGCGGCATTATTCAAAGAACCACCTCCGAAAAGTCAAATCCGCCCGGGAAATCCCATTAGCTCTCGCGCGCGGAAACTCCGTATGAATATTTATTGGTTTAAGGCCGGGGGTGGGGGACGCCTGCAATTGGTTAGCTTCGTTATACACACCGTCGGCCGAAAGAGAAAATCTGACCCCCGCGCGCGACTCTTCTAATTCGCACCGAAACTCGGTTATATCGCGCGAGCGAATTCATTAGCGCCTCCTCCTCTCTCCCCCGCGGGCGCAGAAGTGTAACTACGAAATTGCATCCGCGCGCTTGACGTATTACGGCCGCCGAGCGCAAACACCTATTTTTCCCTTACAGCGAGGCGGCGGCGGCCGGCGCGCCAAATGAAATCTCGCGCGTCCCCTAATTCCGCGCCGCGGAGAGTCGCCTCGGATGAATAAGATTTTGAATTATGACGCCCGGGTGAAAGCGGCACTCTCGGCGGCCGACGCCGCTTTTCGTACTGGGCGCGTAATTGCTCTTTGCGAGCATCAGTTTTACGCGGGATTTGGATTCGTTCTTTCGCGCGGGGAGAGAGAGAGAGAGAGAGAGAGAGAGAGACAGAGAGCCGGGACTTGCGAGTTGCGAGCTAAATGCGCGGAATTTGTTTGCCGACGGAGGGGAGGTGTAATGGGGATTGCGGATGCAAATCCGCGAGTTTCAATTGTGAATTGTATTCAATTTTGAGAGAATTCCGCGGCTAAGAGCGTATTATTTTCGGTGAGCTCGATAAATTCTCGGCGGAGAGTTGTAAAAACAGAATATATATATATGTATATACTCTTATTTTTATTGAAAGTAACGTTGAATTTTGTAATGAAACGAGATTTTTCGCAAAAATACTTTATCTTGCCGTTCGGCTTAAAACGTAAATTTCCGGCTGAAAAGTAAAGTTTCTCCAAAAGTTGAGGTAACATTTTGAGATTTACGCTCAACCGCTGAATATAATTTTTCGTAACTCTGGCAAAACTTTCCCCGCCACTTTTCCCGATTAATTTAAATTTTTCACGGGAATAAATTGAATTACGCGCAATTTTCGTAAATCCCGTTAGAACCCCCCCCCCCCCCGAAGATGAAACACTCCAAAAAAAAAAAAAGCACTGCCACCTCTTCAGCGCGATCCGTCGCGTTAACCTCGCGACCCGGTGCCGCGTCTCCCCCGACGGTGCAAAACAAACAATACCCCCCCGACTGAAAGAAGACTGGGAAATAGTTGCGCGCGCTCCCGAGCCGGCCGGGATTTTCCCTGGTTAAGTATCAGCGGCACTCCTGATACGGGGGGGGTGGGTCCTGCTTTCGCTCCCTCCCTCCCTCCCCGTTGCTCGTGTGTATACGCGATGTGCCGCGCAGAAAACAACGGCCGAACGACTACAATGCTCGGGGAAATATTCTTCATGGAATATTTTGCGAGAAAATGCTCCCGGAGAGAGAGAGAGAGAGAGAGAGAGAGAGAGAGAGAGAGAGAGAGAGAGAGAGAGAGCGGACGAGTAGGTACAATGAAAGTTTTACAGTATATACCTATAGGAGACGAGACGCGAAGGTTTTCCGAGCCAGCAGCCAAAGGGCGGTCGATCCTCCGCTGAAAGCCACCGCTGCTGCTGCTGCTCCGCGCTTTAAACTCGCTCTCAATACATGTGTGTGTGTGCGCGCGCGTGTGTACACGTGTGTCTTGCGGCCGAGTGGACCGAGAAAGCTGGCTGCTACTCTCTTTCTGCATCAGTTCTCGTATGGCGGCGCAGTAAAGGAGCCCCCTGGACCTGTGTATCCTATAAGTATTTTACTCGCGTCGGTGTATGGAAGGTGGAGGGCGGGGGGTTGAAGCCGGGAAGAGGATCGCCGACGTACGGGGAGGGATACACCTGGGCGAGGGAGCGACGGTACTACGTGAGTTGGATTATAATAAATAAGGGATCCATCGCTCGTACTTGGCGAGATCGTAAACTGGATTGTAAAATAGCGCCGCTCTCTCCTCTCTCTCTCTCTCTCTCTCTCGTTTCTGGTAGGGTATTCGGAACATCCCGCGGGGGCCGAGAGAGCTTCTCTCTCCGGTGTGTATACGTGCATGGAGCCGCACTGAAATTTTCAATTCCGGACGGAAATTGGAGCTACTTAATTTTCATTATTTTAGCATGATTTTATTTCGAGGGGAAAAATTGAAAGATGATAAGCAAGTCGTAAAATATCAATTTGACGGACTTTACGGTTTTTTTTGAAGTGTTTATTTAGCCTACTTTTTACTGTGGATTTACTTTCAGGGTTTTATGACGAGTTGTTATGGAAATTAAATAGATTTTGACGTTTGATAAATACATGTTAGTTTTATTTACTTGTCATACTAGTATAACATCAGCGCTGGAGAATTTATCAGGTTCTTTATAACTATTTTATAACAAAAGTATTTTAAATATATATATTCATTGTATTATTTTGTATGTAAATAAAAACGGTATGTAAATACCACTTGAACACACTTTTCGTCATTAAAGTACGCAGCTAACAGAAAGTAAAATGCCTAAATTAATCAGGAAAATTTATACGTAATGCGACATTTTTACTTGGAAATTTTGTAATAAAAGATTTTTTTTTGGAAGTTCCGTATCAGTGACGTGTTTTATTTAATATGTAGATAAGAAATTCATTAGTATTCTATATGCCTATATACAAAGTATCTGACGATTTCTATTTGCTTATATACAAAGTATCTGATGATTTCTATTTAACTATCAAATTCCATGACGTTTTTAGATTCTGATTTAAATATTTGCAATGTGTTAGTTTGAGGATTAACAGAATTCATAACTATATGTAATACTATGCATATACGTTAATTAAAATATAAGAATAAAGTTTTACTTTTGTAATATTAAATTTATTAATATAAAATTCACAATATATTATATAAATAGAAATAATTTATTTTTTTAATAAATAACTGAGTATTCTGAAGCGTATCGTATTAACGACGGTGAGGGTACTTCAAGCATTCTGCAGCTTTCGACCTAAAAAGGTTTAAATTGGTTAGCAATCGTTATTAAAAATTTAGTATTATTAAAAGCTATAGCTTTCAAAGGGTTCATTTTTCTTTTTAGCGTATTTCATTAGTCATAAACTCTACTCACGCTGCGAACTTTCTAATAGCATTCTTGCTGCACTCGGACCAAATGTATTTTTCAACGGATGCTACGAATGGTGCCATAATAGTGCTGGTATTCTTATCTGGGTAGCTGTCACAGGTACCGTCTTTTCCATTTCCGTCATGGTTCAAACTCAGTCTGAAGATGTATAATGCGATTAGTTTTTTTAATGAATTTTCACTCGGAAATCTAAATCTTAAATTTTACTAGCACTCCGTTTTCCTTAATTTTCAAATGACAAACTTACAAATGTCCAAGTTCGTGCACTCCAGGTTGAAGTCCAGAGAAGCTTCCGTCGTCTCTCACGAAACCAATGTTGTTGTAATCACTGCAAATCTTGGCTAAGTATGCAGAACCTGCAATGATTCCGGTGTCCAAGCTAGAGAATTAAGATTTAATTAATTGTCTGCAGACTAAAACTGGAGTTTTTAATGAAACCACAGCAATACTGTACCTTGTCATTGTGATGGTTGAGTCGTAGTTCTTAAAGTCAACTTCCGATGGGAATTGTTCACGGAAATATTGTTCTCCGGCCTGCAGAAGTTTGTTACTGTTCAATTGCTCCATGTTGGTCTGGTTGCGATTGTCATAAACGTAGCTCAAAGCTGTGTCATCCTAAAAAATATGGTTAAATATTAAGAGCCATGTTTCATTTGGTATCTTATAAAGATCTGGGAAACAGTCTTACCTTGGCGATAATGACGCCGGTGATCACAATTTTCACAGAGGGATTGGTAAGTTTACTGTATTTCAAGTTTACTGCATTCCAGAAAGTAGCGACGTATCTGAGTGCTTCGTGAACGTCTTCTCCAAGAATCCTGTTGATCGAAAAATATTTGAAATAATGCACTTTTTTTTCAACTTAATCATCTTGCTTTTTATGCTACTATTGGCTTACTTGAAGTAGCTGTGGTCTAAGATGAGAAGGAGTTTTGGGTACAGAACGTCCAAAGGCTTTTCCAATAACTCTCCACGGAATTGGTCATCGTTTTCAACTTTATAAAAAAGCAATAATTCAAAGTTCAAAATAAGTTTTGATTAAATTTTCTTGACGACGCGGAACCTGCACAAACTTACTTGGCTTAGTGGTGCCGGGGTCTTCGTCTACGCCGTAAACAACGTAGTCGTCACCGAGGTCAGTTCCTCCAAGCTTCCACCATTTCTCCGGAACGGATCGCACGATCTTGGACATGCTGCTTTCACCGAAAATACCGTCCTAGGAAATAATGTCAAATTAACTTTCTGGCTATGAATTATTCTGCGAGTTTTGTAAATATATTTTTACTAAAAATTGACATTAAAAATTTTCAATCAACTTTTAACTAACATTAGGAATTTGTATAATTAACTTACATAATAGATGTATTTATCTTTGTAGTAAGCCAACATAGTAGCGAACTTCTCGGGATCTTGGTAGAAAACTCCATCGATTTTACTTACTTCCTAGAAAAATCGCGTTTGTAAATAAACTTGGTTCAAATTTTTAGAACTAAATGAAATTCTGAACTTACTTGAGGAACTTTCTGGTAAGAGTGCCCGGAAGGATTGTTTCGGTCGGTTTCAACGGTCCACACAGGAATATAATTAGATAGAGCTTCATGTCTGATCGGTCTCAGATTCAATTGAACTTTCCTACCCTCGACTTCGAATTCGACGGGACGGGTTTCTCTCTTAGATCTGTGAGAGTCGTCGGATGATTCGGTTAGGGTTGCGAATTCATAGCTGGGAACTGAAATACGATGTAGATTAAATTAGTAATTTTCAAATTATATAACTCTTCTATTTATGTTTAAATGAACTTACTTTCATTACGTTCACGGTGGAACAATTTTCGGATTTGTTCGTCACTTAATTCGCTAACCTATCAACATATTAAAAAGCCATATTAATTTTAATCGGTTTCAAGTAATTTCTCAGAACTGAAGGAAAATTTTAAGATTATCGTTAGAAAACGATACATCTTGTTTATCTATAATATTAGTGTATAAATTTACCCGAACGGATTGAACAACCACAGCACAAAGGCACACTGCCAAAAAAAGAAAAGCTTTACTCGTCATCTTGAGACGGAATCAAGACTGCCTGTGCTAGTACTGTTCAATCGAATTTAAATACTTAGTATTCTATAAAATTTTACATAATTACACTTGTGTACACTAGTTTGATAGAATCACACAATGAAATCAAACATAGCTGATAACGGAGTTACCTTCAATGAAGTTTTAGGTGTATGTTTAAGAACATAGATCAATCAATGAAGCGCAATTAATTGTCTTCTTTCCTGCTCGTGATTGGAAAGTTTGTGTTATCGTATAGTAAGATTTATTTATCAATTATTTTTATAAAAAATTCAAAATTTATTTGTTACTGTCTAAATTTAAGCGATCGTTCTAGAAAATAAAAATAAGATTTGGAAAAAAATTAAAAGAATTTTCTCCAACTCAGGCATGAAAAGTCCCTCATTTCGCGCTAGAAAGTAGCGTAGAAAATCGAGCATTTCAAACGTTTGAAAAAATTGTTTGTCCGGGCGGGGAAAATGATATTAAAATAACTTTAAATGATATTAAAATAACTGTTTTATTTGTTATTTTATTATTTTACTTTGTTATTTTTCCCCGCATCTGGAGTTTACCGGGCAAAACAGTCACTTTATTTAATTTTTAAAATTTTTCAAAACAAAATTTTTTTTCTTGAATTTTTTTTCTCTGTTTTAAACTCTTTTTGTACTATTTCTGTGCACGTGGGCCTTCCATGCCTTCGTTGACAAAAACGGTGTGTTCGACGTCCTCGACTCCGACTCTTGCTGAATACCTCACCCTCGCTAGAAATAGCTTATTTTCTCCCATTGTTGCACAATGTACTATTATTTGAACTTAAGAGTGTGATTAAAAGATAAACATAATGAAAATTATTTTGAAGGATATATCCAAATTAATTTATAATATTATACATATTATAAATATTGATATAATTTATAATTGTTTTTATTTGTTACAGGTGAGTATCAGTATGCAATTATCACAGCAGCGAATTTTAAAAGTGATTATAAATTGTAAGTTTCAATTAATTAAAAACCTAGTTGAAATATTATAATGAATCAAAGTTCCCTAAGTAAGTTATAGTTAGTATCTTACATCGATATTCTCCGTATTACAAAATATATTTGAAATGCACATTTAGAGTAATATAATAATATATTTTTTACTTTTGCTTCCATTACAAATACGATTGAACGTTCTACATAAAATGATTATGTACTGTAATATGCAATATGTCAATAAATTCACCGCAGGCAAATAGCTCTTTTGATTTACGAAATAAATTTTATTGAAGCATTTTACCCATTATTCTACGTCAACTGTTTTCTTATGCATCACTTGGAAAACATAAAAACGGAAATCATAAAAAACTTAATATTTCACAGTTCAGTGAACATAAAAGACGTGGCAAGTGTTCAAAACTTTCAAATCAAATATAATTAACAGGGATTAACAGTCTTTTCAGCACAAATTGTGATTTATTAATTGTACTATGACGTTTAGAGCAATATTTTGAATAATTTCATGCAGATATTTTTTGGAATAAAGTCAAAAATTATTTCATAGATAAGTTTACAGTATTGCAATTTTTCTTGAATAAAATATTAGTAAATTATTCCTTCTTAAAAAAGTGATGAGCGGCCATGTTGAAGCACTTAAAGGCTTGATTTGATTGGTCATTATAGTTCGAATGTCAGAATTATGAATTCTTTCAATTTTTAAAACCGAATATTGATTTTTGGATGTAAAAAAATATATAACTAAATCTTAATAGTTTTTACAATGCTGCATAATGAAAAATATTCGAATAAATTTTGAATTCATAACCTCAAAATTGAAAATTGAATTTTCTACATGGCAGTAATGAATTATAGATAAATGAAATTTCAAAAAATATGTTTGAAATGCGCATAAGAAATAAATTTCTAATATTTGCAATAAAATTAGAGCGGGCCTGAATGTCGCTTGTTAGTACAAAAATCTGATATATGGATCAGTATTGAAGTTACAGTGACTCATTTATAAAAAGTTATATCTTCTTTAAATATAAACATTGTTTAAATTTACTTATTTGCAATATTAATGAATTCCAAAATCTCAAATTTTTGGATAATATTAATTAAAGTATATTGACCTGCTTATATTATTTTTTAATTTATGATATGTATTCAGGATCTTTCATGTTTCTTTTGTAACTTATAAAACGATTGCAGAGCGCTGCAGTAGAAAAAGTTCTGATCGACTTGCTGAAAGCTTGTAACTTAGGTTTTCCTAAATCCAGCAGTTTTAAATTTCGCACACCTTAAAGTATCTTATTTTTTGTTGCACCGTTTCATATGGTAAAATTTAATTTATTAATTAAATCATTCTCTTGCTTATTTTTACGAAAAATACCTTCATTAAGTACATTCACTGAGTATTTGAACTGTTTATTAAAATTTCGAGAATTCTCGTATTTTTTATATGCTCCTTTGACAGCTAGTTTTGCTCGGCAAACTGGCCTCTTGCCTCTTGTGGTGTGCATTACGAATGAATAGAGGTCAAGCAGAGAACCACTAAAGAAAAAAGAGGCAAGATAGCGCACAATGATGTTTCAACATCTAAAAAATACGCTTAAAAATGTTTGCGCTCGTTCGCCGTTCATTAAGTTTCTTTTTATCGAAACAATGATCTGGCCAAATTTTTAATTTTGAATTTACTTTCAGCTGCATTAATTCTAGACGAGTTGAAATTGCACATATTTTATTTATTAAACAAACAAACATCACATCAAGATTAACGCAATATTAATATTTACAGAAGTTATTTTATCCAAATCAGTGCAGCGATTTCAAGCCTCATTAAGAGTTCAATGGATATTGCATAACATCTCACGATTCACCGCGACTAAAAAAAAGAATCTCCCCGCAGCCACCAGAAAATAATTTTCATTTCCTAATAATCATCGAGAAACAAGCTCAAAAATCTCCCCGGCAAGAAAGCTCAACGAGGAGCATTTGTAGAGCTCTCGCGCAACAAAACCGTATCGTCTGCAATTCAGTACTCGACGGTAGGTAGGAAAGAAAGAGAAAAAAAGGGAATCCTAGAAAGAAGCTCGCGATAAAGGAGAAACGAGAGCGGAACGATGCCTTTAAAGAGAAAGCGAGGGAGGGAGGGAGGGGCCACTCGTAGGTCGTTACGCCGCTGCGAAACGATCGGCGCTATATCAGCGAGGAGGAACGGGAGGGGGCGCTCATTTACGGCGAGGCCGCACGAGGGCCCTTTAAAAAGTGATTCCCAATGCCGTCATTAACGCAAGTGGCCCCTGCCAAGCGATAAAACCGGCCGGAACGCGCCCGTTTCCGCGGCATGCATCATCGCCCCCCTCCCCCACCGGGCCGTAAAGTTGACCGTCGCGCTGACCGAAACTCGCGGGATAAAGTACGAAACAGCTGATTAATCCCCGCTCGCGTCCGGTCGCGCGGGAGCTTAACAGCTTCTTGCGTCCTAATACCGGGCATGGTCTTTGAGGAGTTCCAGGCCATGCATCGATTTTGGGCACCGTTCGAGGAGTTGCATTGGATTTGTCGGGGCGAGGTAATTCAAGTTTTGGACCGGGCTCGGTTCTGAATCGAAAATAAAGGATCGGAACTGTTTGCTTTGTGGGAATTATTTTAAGTGAACTATTTGATAAACGTAAAAGTCAAAAATGGATTTTTAATCCTGTATAACAAGCTACTGTAAAAGATTTATATTTTTGAAGTACTTAACTTAGCTTTTAATAATGAACCAAGTGTAGTTTGAACGCTTCTCAACCGCGGCTTAAAACGTTCATACAAAAGCTATAAATCCCAAACGATACGGTAATAACTGTAAGCCCAAACAATCTTAAAAACGAATTAGCGGCTTCAACGGGGAAAGTCGGTTTAGCAGGAAATTTCTCCCCGTCGGTGCGAACGCGAATTTATTCAAGCAAATATAAGCAGTGCGGGGGGTTAGTAATGATTATGAAGAACGAGCGAGTTTCGTGCCAGAAAACGATGATAGCCGCGGAGAAAAAGAAAGCCAGTGTGGAATTCGCAGTAAAGAGTCGGCTAGCTACACTTGGATAATTAGCAAAACAGAGGAACTTGGTCATTACGGTCTTCCTGTTCTTTCAAATTGTCCTTTTTTGCGCGCGCGGCTGCTCCAACCCCTTGTTTGCCGAGCTCTGCTCTGCTCCTTCCATAGACGCCAAGTGTATAAGGTCGCTTACAATTTCTTTGTTCGCTTCTGTCGTGGTGACGTCTTTTTCGTTCGGTTACGACTGATCAGTGGCCCTTTCAGTTGAGATCTCTTTCTTATTGAAAGTTGGAATGGTTATAGGCTGACGTCATTTAACACTTTTCTTTTTATTGAAATTTGATAATGAACTGTTTAAGGTGGCTCCGGCGTTGCGGGCCGTATCATGAAGGAGCCCTGTGAGAGGCACTGAATAATATGTTAAAAAAATTACGTGGATAGGTTAACAATGCTTTTCTTTATCTAGCCCATACCTCTCATATCTTTATGTAAGATTTTTTTAGAAAAAATGGTTTAAAAGTGTTTCAGGTACTTAGTTAAATGTAGAATTTAACAAATATTTCATTTTTATGATGAAAAAAGGTTATCAAGTATTAAAAATATTTTGCTCGAACTTGAAATTTTTAACATGAGCTGTCTTCCCTTTTGGGCTGAAAAAGCAGCCCAATATACTGGCCCAATCCATGGTCGACACTCTGTACACGATCAATCCATGATATAAGATACTTCTTATACTGAGTTTTTAGGGTGATATGCCCCCTGAAATTCCGGCCCTCTAAAGATTAAGCTGTTCATACTTAATTTGGTAGTTATTTATAATTAGTGAATATATATAAATTTTTTTGTATTTTTAAATATATTTTTTGAATAGGTCTCGATAAAAATAACTAATTAAATGCATTTTTACCATTCGATAAAAAAATATTTTGCGTAAGCAGAGTAAAAACTTTTTTAGGAAAACTTCAGCGTACCGAATTTGTTTGCTGAATGAAACTAATTGCTGCTTTTAAAAGCAAAGCATAACTAACTTTCCAAACGTTACTTATCCTCTCGCATGCAGTATTTTTTCAAAAGTTTTAAAAGTAAAAAAAAAGCTACGAAATTATGTAATATCAATAATAGCATTACAGTATCAGCATACGAAAAACGTCACAATTTTAAAATCTGTTTGCCGAAGGCTCTCTTCCTCCGAAAACGCAGATTCAAAAAGCAGCGGTCGCTCGTGCACATTTTCCCGTATCAGCAGCTTTTTAACGCTCGCGGCGCGCCGAACAAAAAGTCCCGGTCGTTTATTAATCACCGCCGCACTCTTTTTTCCCCCGTTCCGCGCTCTACAGAATCGTAAAACTCGCGGCAGCATTAAGCTGTCGGGAATATCCCGCGAATCAATGGGAGTAAATTTTTAGCGTCGCGCATCCGCGCCTGAATTGAATTTTCGCGGAGCAGAGAGAGAGAACGTCCATTTCGCAGGCTCTCTCCTTTCTCAGTAAAGAAGTTATTGTCCGCGATACGCGCGCATTTCTCAGCGTGATTTATTCCCGTAATTTAAGCCGGACTCTCTCTCCTCTCGCAGCTTCCTCCGCGGCGCGGCAGCGCGTCGTCCCTTTATCGCAGCAGCCGCCTCTCTCTCCTCTCCGACACGTACCAACGGCCGGCTTTCGGCTGGCTTGCAAATTAAAACTGTATTTTACGCGAGGCGCGCGCGCGCGAGGCGGTGCAGCCAGCTCGAAAAATCAAATGTCGTAATTCGCAGCCGACGCGGTAGGGGGGGTGGGAAGTTTAGCCGTCGGGGGCGTATGGCGCTCGAGCGGCGCCGCTCGTCGAATTATCCTCGAAGTGGGTAATAATTGTGCCGGAAGTGCACTTAGCAGCGAGTTAGCGCCGAGCCTCTGTGTACCGAACGAGTTTCGCGCCTCCTGCTGTATGCGATGTATACGTGAGGACGGTCTTGAGACTCGTCTTCCACGGTCGTACGGAGGAGGTTTCCCTGCTGCGAAGCTGCTGAGTCGCTGGATGGTGTTGGGAATGACTTTTGGTGTATGCCGGCGCTTCGATGAGGGGCTGCGAGGATAATGATACTCTACTGCGTTTCTCTGGTTTAGGGGTATTGTTGTTGTAGGGTTCTCGCGGTGCTGGGTTTATATTGGAAATTTGAGAATTTTGGGCGTGATAGCCGGGTGTTACGTGTATTCTGTGCTTCTGTGCTTACTTTGCGCGCTGAAAAAGATGTTTATGAAATTGAGAGAATTTAAGATCAGTTATATTGTATCTTATATTTTAAAAATATGCAATTTTTTTTTTTTTATTAATTTTTGTTCAATGTTGAAGTATTTCATAATATTAAATTGTAATAATTAAATTTTTATACAACCCTTCTCGATGATTCCGCGAGATAAATTAAAAATTCCAGATAGCAAAAATAGAATTCACTTTATCAACTTCAAAATGAATTTGAAACTGAATCATTTCCTGCATTTACAAAATTTTAGACCGCAACGAACACCGTCAATCTAATAATACTTCCAAACATAAATAAGGCCATTCCATTGTTTTACGCGCTTAATCGCAATCCACCCGATCTATTAATATATCTCTTATACCAATTTTAGCGGGCTTTATATATTCAGGGAATTTATTTCCAGCGAGTTTCGCGGATCGATAGCTTCAATTCACGTGGAGTGAGCCAAGTGGGACGCTCCTTTGAATCAGCCAGTAAGGAGGTCCTGGCGCGTAAGACCGGCTAAGAGCCTCGATCCGATCTGTCCTCATGCGAGGATTAGCTCGAATCTGAGCTGAAATATACAACGGAAGAAGGTTTTCGTAGTGGAGTTGCTTTTTTCCTTCTGTTTGAAATGCGGGGGAAAAGTATTATCCGAGATGTGATGGCGCAAAGTAAACTTTTACACAATTTTGCAGATGGCTGCTTTACCTTTTTTTTTCGTGATGAAAAAAAAAATGAAAAAATAATATTTATATTTATATTTGCTAAGCTCGCGAGTGGCGCAAATGAAAATTTTAATTAAATCGAGTTGATTTACAACGTGACGTTTCAATTTTGAGCTTTAATTGAAAAAGTAAAAAGTATAAAAATATGTTGTTTAGTTGTAGCCGTTTAATTATATTTTTTATTGCAAAGTTTTTTATGCCGAGTGTAAATTCAAAGATTTCAATTTACATTTATCGATTTGTAAAAAAAAATTGTAAACAATTTTAAGTAACAGATTTATTTCTACTTTATAGTTTTTGCAGCAATGACTAATTGTAAAATAAAATAAACGTTCATTGCGGTCTCGTCATAAGTATAATCTTAAGTCGTCTGGAATATTTTGCGCTAAGCTTTATTGAATGATTGATCATAACGAGCCGTGTTCCTTTTATTTTTCATCTTCGAAACTCGTATAACTTATTCACGGCATTATGCAGCTTCGGGAACAAAGTTTAAAATTGATTCATTCAAAGTTCCCGCTGAAATCCCGTCCGTAACGTAAAATATTCACCGAAGAGTACTCCTTAGTCTTACTAAAGCACAACATAGGTGTGCCCGGACGCATTTAGCATACATTAAAAAACGTTACGGCAACTTTTTTGCGATAAAATTCTTTTTGCATTTCATCCGCGGGCAAATTGACTCGCCGAACCGCAGCCGATTCTTACGACGCAACGCTCGCAGTTAAAAACTTCCGAACCGCGTTATCGCCTCTCCCTGCGATAATCGCATTTACCCCCCAGAGTGAGTGTCCTCTCCAGATGGTATATAACCGCGGCTCGTCGAGCTTTTTAACCCACCGACACAGATCTGAAGAATCGCGCGATCAATGCCAGGGCTCCTCTCGACAATAACGCCTGATTGAAATGTTAGGAGGCTCTCCGGGCATCAGGCGACATTGTCCTCGATCGTACCTTTTTAAGAGAAACGTATATACACCCGTTCCGAGAGGGGTCACAAGTTTAGATCTTCCGCATGCATGCTCGCGCACTTAGCTCGAGTGCGCGGCGCCGAGATAGAGAGAGAGAGAGAGAGAGAGAGAGAGATACTGGGAAATGCAACCGCGGAAAAGTGGAGCGAAGCGGAGAACTCGACCCACATACGTGTGTGTGCGCAGAGCCGGCTAACCCCTTATTTAAAGCGGCCGCCGGCTGCTGCCGCTGATGCTTGCTTTGCATATGACTTGTCTTCTTTCTTTACCGCGAGAGTCCGCGAGGCCGAGTGTCTTGGGAGTTTCGTTGAATTTTAACGCCTCGCCTTTTAGTCGAGCGACGGAGCGAGAGCGGCGAGTTATTAGGCGTCGCGTACGTACATGTCTTTCGCAAACTATTTTCGCGGAATTTTGACGCCTCGCCTCGAAGGCTTTGACGATTTTCTCGCTTTCAACGGGATTTTGGGGAATTACGGCGATATTTAGAGTAGTACCGGGTAAATGATCTGAGGTTGCAATGTAAAATGATAGGATCGAGTGGCGAGTTAGAAGCTAAAAGAAAAGATGTAAATTTAAACCACCTCGAAACGTGAGAGTTTTTTTTTAAATTTCGCGTGCTCTAAATTTCTGAAACGCGAATAAGCCGAGGAAAAGTTATATTCTTGGAAAATATTTTTGAAACTTACCGGGGGATTTTGACGGAGAAAAAAGTTTTGCTTATTATATAAAGAAGTGTCTTGTTAGGGAACATTTTTGCACAATACGTAACCGCTGACGAGGGTAGTTTTAATTTAGCGTTAATCGCTCGGCTTGAAAAAGTTGTTTTAAAGTATTGATTCCTCGCTTCTTAATTTGCGCTGCTAATTGGTTTGGAACGCGGATTTTTAAGGAGTAAACAAGAGTTTTTGACCTACTACCTGTTCTATTATTTTGCTTAATAAGGTAAAAATTCCCACTGATTTATTAAAATTAACAGCTCCGCGAACAAATCTTTCAAGTCATCAAAGTTAGACCTTTAATTGTCAGTCCGATTCAGTTAAATTTTACACCCGTTGAATTGCGACAATGTCTCTCGCTGAACTTTAAGTAATTTCCTCGTCCGCCTGGCGCAATTCCTTTTCTTCCACTTTAAAACTTAATTTATTTTCCTAAAACACTAAAAATAAAACTTTCAAAATCTCCAATTCTCCCCCGTATAATTCGCATCATTAAAATCTTACCCCATTTCAGAACCAAAGTATCTAAAAGCTTTCGGTACTTCGGTACTTTCGAATTTCCCGTATTTTTTCCATTTAAATTTCTTTTCAGGCTTTCGCCTTGTTTCCTAACAATGCGGTAAAGACTTAGTTATAGTCCCTTTGAGTCTCGCCGCGCGGCTGCCGCGCGCAAAACTTTCGAAATTCATTATTTCTATTGCCGTGTGAATACCCCCTTGATTTCTTAGCTTTGGAAAAATTTTCGCCGTCCCCGAGCCCGTCGAAACTTTTTCCTCGCGATGCCAAAGTCAAGTTTTTAAAAAATTACTTATCTCCCACGGCTTTTCACGGCCGTAAAAGTTCAAAGCGGGTCTTACGAGAGAGCCGCGTCGCGGCATATGTTCCTCCCTTCCGTAAAAAGGACTTTTGCCCGTATTTTTTTTCCGGAACGGTTACCTCCTATTCAGCTTGAAAAATGAACGCGGCTTTTTAGGAGTATGTCTTTTTTTTTACGTTAAATTAGCGCATCAGTGTTAATAATTTACGATGCATTTTACCTGCTAAAAGTGCAATTATTATAATAGTATAGTATAATTTTAAATATTGACCTTACGCAGTCTTTATTTTAGAAGCAATCTATTTGAAAATATTACAGATTCACAAAAACTAACGAGATGAGGACGCGGCCCTGAATTAAAAGCAGCGCCGCTTTAAAACCAGTAAAATAAGCTTTCATTTGAGCCGTTGAACGTTTAAAAATAATTGCACAAACATGGTTTACTAATATAAAAACTGTAGGGGATGAAGGACTGCATAATACAACCAGATGTTTAAATTAAAAGCAGTGCCGTTTTATTCAGCTTTTCAAGCTGCCGAAATGTTTTTGCAGTAGTCATAATGCTATTTTTGCTGTGAACTCATTTTCTTTACGAGTAAAATGACGTTTTCCTTTCAAAATTCGAATAAAAATCGAGTGAAACAAGTCCGGCCGCTCTCATCGCCACTACGCGAAATAATTAACCGAAAAAGCAAAATATTTCAAATTCAAAGCACGAAAAACCTTCTGAAATGATGAGTCCAAAAGTAATCTATTTTATCCAAGCCAATACCTCCCACGCGTTGGCGCATCGCTGCACGGAGAAAAACTTTCTAGTAAAAATTACAATAGTACATTTTAATTTGATCACAGACTGTAAAAATCCTAAAAAATT
>JAWWML010011887.1:0-28130 GCA_035047165.1 Ormyrus rosae | reverse complement strand
TTTAATCTAAAAAAGATTATTTCCTACCTTTTAATGGTGGTGTTTTATTAAAGTTTATTAAATTATCTAATTTACGTATTTTTTTTAACAATATAATAAACTAAAGCTTGAAGAATGATGTTTCAATTTGTTGTAAATTTAGATCGAGAGCTACCAGTTTCGACTCTGCTCGAAAAGAAACTGATAATGATGCTAAAATCCTGAAATATTTAGACAACTGAATAAGAAAATCATAATAATCACATCTAACAAGCACTTCTTGCGATTTGTTTACAATCAAAGAAAATCTTGCATTGTGGCGTCCTTCCCCAAGCTGGCATCTTCCTCCACTTTACCTTAAGTGAAAAATACTTTATACGAATTAATAAGTTATTAGAACGATTATAATGAACATGAAAGTATAAATCGTTTAAATAAATGTATTTTATTAAGTAATTTATCAATCCAATTATTTTTAAAAGTCAAATTTTAAGTTTTCGAACGTATAAATAAAATGTATTCTGATGCTTAGTAATAGTCGTTGATCGCGAGTACTCGACAGAAATAAGTACACGCTCCAAAACCTACTGACTCTATAAATAATTTATTAATGCTGTCACTAATATTCGGAAGGGGGACGCGACATTAAATAACTAAATAAAAAAAATATTCTATTTAGTACTATTTATTGTAATTTTAACACTTTTCCATGCATATTCAGTGCAATATTTCCAGTAGATGTAGGTTTTTAAGACTACGACGCTTTAGACTGGATTCCGGCCGAGAATGTCAATGAAAAATTGCAAATAATAATGCCTCGCCTATAAATAGATTGTAGCCGACTGCTAAAAGCATTCTAGACTTTATCAGGACCCGTCATCATTTACTCTTTCGTGTAAACGCGAATGGAAAGACGCGAGAAAGAGAGAAAGAGAGCGAGCTCGATGACATAAGCTCCTCGCTGCCGCAAAAAGAGGAAGAGCCGAAGGAAGTGGCGTAAAAGACGGAAAAGGACGGGGGAGGAGAGGAGAGCGGACCGAAAAATAAAGGATCGGAGGTGGAAAAAAGCTCCTCGTGCGGTAACGAGAGGGAGCTTTCCATTCGGTGCGCCTCGCTCGGCGCCGAGAGAGAAAAAAGGAGCCAACAGTCCCGAGATAAACAAGATTCCTGCGACGTATCCCCCTCCCCCGCAGGTAGCAGCCGTGTTTAATACTGTCCCGGAATTTTAATATGCACGTTCTTCATTTCGAAATAGATGGATAGATAGAGGAGGAGCGGCCGTGCAGGTGTAGAGAGAGGGAAAAGAGAGCGAAATCCGACGCTTATATTTGTCGCGCTCCTTTTCAAATATTTGTCCGGACGTTTTAATTTAATGCGCCGCGGGAACGGGGCGGCCGGCCGCTGCGAAATACTGTTGCCCTCGCGATACTCTGCCCCGGCCGGTGGCGCTGGCCAGAATTAATTTTCATTTGCTGCATTATTAAAATTAGCCCGACTCGCGGAAATGTCCGGCGCCGCTCGTCGAGTGCGGCTTAATGCTGCGTCCGGGCTGCAAAGGTGGGGGGGGGGGGGGGTGGCGGCGAATCGCTGAAAACCCGCGGCTGCATTGGTCGCCGCTTCTTTTGCACGCCGCTTGGCCGAAAAATTTTGACGAGCCGCTCTCCAAGGCTCAAATTAAAGGATGATGAGTTTTAGCCAGTTCTACCTTTGTAAAGCGGAATCCTGAATGTTTAACTAATTGGGACGACTTATGGCTGAAATTAAGGCTGTGGATTTTTGTTTCGATCGAGTCATTAATCCTACAAAGATAAATACATTTTTTCGTATTTAGAACATTCGTAATATCTCAACCAAATAAGCTGCAAATCATTCCAAGTAGCTAAAGAATGTTGGGGTCTGTTAACTCCAACTCGAGCTAGTAACTAATTAATTATTATAGTCAAGGCTTTCACGTTAAAACTTTAGTTCTATTTTACTAAAAGTATTGCCCAAAAGTTTGATTCTTTTTGTAAAATATGCATTCTTTTAGTTCAAAATTAAAATAAAAATACTTGCTAATTATGTGCACTTGATTTATTAAAATAAATGCTACAATTTAAAAGTACTTTCGAGCAACAAAGTTCAAATTATAAATCCTTGCCTCCGTTTTATAATATTTTATAAAAAATGACACGTCTCACGAATTGCTGATGCATAAAATTATTAAATAAAAAAACAAAAGAATACGTCTTTTTGAAGCTGAAAAGTAAAAAAACCAGATTCTCCATTGGTCCTCGATCGTCAGAATCGCGCACTTCGCCAATCGCCAATGCCGACAATGATCTACAGAGACGGTTGCGGAAAAGTTAGCTCGTGATCTCCGCGCCAGATGTCTCCACTCGGCGTTCCTCAAAGATCTAGCGCAAACGCTTAGAAGATACAGCTCGGCGAGTCGGCTTGGATCCTCGAGCGCGAAGCGCCTGCGACGCAAAAAATGCGCTTCGTTCGAGAGAGCTGTGCGCTTTTCAGGAGTCTGTACACGGGAGGGAGGGACACAGCTGCAATTTGCGAGAGAATTAAGTGTACTCTGACGATCGCTGCCAGCGATAAATTACTCATTTTCAGAGTAAATAATCCGCAGCTGCTTCCGAGTGTAACGCTGTTAATTCGAGTTCGATAAATAAGAAGCGCAGCGGACGAGCTTTTCACTCGTCCCGCATAAAAGTAATCCGGGCCGCGAATCGATACTCCCTTAAAAAGTAGCGAAAAACGGAAGAGGTGTCCGCGAATAACCTCGGCCTCGCGGCGAGTCCGTTTTCCCAAACGATCGGCGTTCAGCTGTCGCGCATAACTGGGTCTAGGTGCGGTTAATGCATCCCGTTATGCCGCGCGCCACGTTAGCGAAGTAACAGGCTGCGCACATAGTCCCCGTCTCCCGACCTAACCTAGACGACTTAGCAACACGGCTACATAAAAAGAGAGAGCGAGAGGCACGACTTACCAAGGTCTAGGCTAGGCCGGCATTCAAGGTCGCGAGGAGCCCGGGATCTGAGCCCCCCTCTCCCCGAGCCGGCCGCCCTTTACTCTGCCCTCCCTCCCCCTTCGAGCCCCCCTCTCTCTCTCTGCCGCTCTCCGCGCGAAGTGACGCGCGAGGCCAAGCCGCCGAGCCCAAGACTTCCGCGTTGTTGAGGCGATTCGGCCGCAGGAACGACGACTGCCGAGAACGAGCGAATTTTCGTCGCGCTTCGGAATTCGGTTCTCTTGTATTTTTAATCAGTACGGTACAGTTCTTTTTCTCTTTTTGAGGCCGCGTTTAAAGTCCTAAATATTAAGCTAATGCAATTCTTTAAAATCAATAATAACTTCTGATCCGTACGATGACCAAGGCTAATTCTTCTTGTACGAGAAATCTAAAAATGTCGGCAAAGGCGCGACGTTTGTTTCGATGATTAAATGAAAACAATGTCTCTTCTATCTAATCGTACAATGGTGAAAGTCCCGGCTTGTCGTCCGCCTCGTAAGCAAAAGCCTCCGACCACTAATCCTCGCGAGAGCAGAGAACTTGAAGCAACTGAAGCGTGATAAAAGAGGAATCTGTGTCGGTGCGCACCTCGCTTACCGTTAACGAAGTTACAGCATCCATTCGAAATACCGAAGGCAACACTTGCCTCTCGACAAAATATAATCACTCGCCTTTCGGTGCAAAGCGAACGAATTCGCATAAATAATTTAAAGCAAAGTCAATTTTATTAACTCGCCGTAGAAAATGCCAGTTTGCTTTCCTTATCTATACATTACTTGTACGTAGCGATACTCCGTATCGGCTTAAAATATATCCACCCGATATAAAGGAAGCATCGTCCTTCTCCTCTACGACCTTGACGTTTCTCCTCTCTCTCTTTCTCTCCTTTAAAATATAGCTTTTGCGGAGGACCAAATGCGCTGTTGTTGGAGCGAAAATTTTTGGAATTTTGCAAACTATAGGGGACGAAAAATCAATCTTTTCTAGTAACCATTTTAGATAGAATTAAAATTCTAATAAGATGTAGTAAGTTTTTAAAACAGTATTCTATCCAAAAGTATTTAATTAATAGTATTTTAAAATATAAAATTTATATTAACAAGAGAAGTTACTGATTTAAAAATTTGTGTTATCAAAATTGTGCAATTCAAATGATATTTTGACCAGCAGCATCTAATTCAGCATTTTAAATATTTACAAAATATAAAAAACTAATAAATTAAAGATGCAGACAACGCAAATTGAGATGCGATTGTTTGATTGTATAAAAAAATTGTGAAATATTTGTCTATGCACTTACTTCTGCTAAAATATATACATATATCTTAAGAAACTTTTACAATAACTGATAAAATATTTTTTTTCAGAAAGCGGCATTTTTTTGAATTCTGCAGAATTTACGACTTTATTCTACTATCGTGAAGATGTCTTTTTGAAAATAGACAAGTTACTATTTCAATGTTACATAATCACTTTACGAAAGGCAAAAAGATTGCTGATCAATATTGATTTAGTATTTAATCTGTATTTCGCAAGAGGCGAATAATTTTCCAAAACCTGTAAAGGAACCCCTTTCTATAATGCATTAAAAGATTTTATTTTTTTTATCGAAAATATAATAAAAACGACTGAAATTTAATACACGCCTTAGAACATCGTTTGTGGCATCACTCAAAACGCGAGTTTGTCAGCAGCAGCAACACAAAGAGGCTGGAGGAAGCTTGGACGTTTCGTCTCAGGGCTGTCCAGCAAGACTCGTCTGTGGGGCTGACGATGGACAACCCTTGCCCCAGACGCCAAAATGAGTACCCTCACCTATATCCCTTCGACTGGTCTGCTAGCGAGTGCAACAAATCCGCGCTGCGACACCTAGCGACCAGTCGGCTCATCCCACGCGCCTCCTATCAGAAAATGCCTACGAAAATACAAGAATATTCGTTTATATACACAAAAAATCATAAAAGTTCTGCTTCAATAAATAGTTTTTTACTTGTCTGCATTTGTTCGCGAACCAATTACCAATTACATTTGCTCTGCTCACCTAGCTTTTACTCGGTCCGCTCCCAAGACTAAAATTAAGACTAACCGAATTACAATTAGTGCCTACTTATTATAAAAAAAAAAAAGACGTTCAAACTAATTTTAAATTTCCTTCCATATTCCTTTCGAAAAGTTATCAATGTCAATTAGAAGCTCTGCCCCGTTCTTTCATTCTCCGTTCGCGGCAGTATTGTACGCTCGGCAGTTTTGCACTTTTTACGCCCTCGCATTCACGCTTATCGACGTCCAGTGCGCGGCAGCCCTTGTCGGGCTTTTTATTTCTTTCTCTCCCCCCCCCCCCCTCCCCTTCTCCTCCCTCCGCCCGGTACCTTCTCGCCGCCTTTTTCTTCTTCCTCGTCATTTACTTAGGCATCGTGCCGTGCTTGCCTTCCGTTTTTCCGGGCTCGTAGCCATCGAATTCCCTTCCGTCCTCTCGCTTTTTTTCTTGCACCTTCTCTTGGCGCGCCGATTCGCGTTATTTGTCGGCTATACGATACTCGCCGTGATACTTCCTTTTCCCTGGACATTTTTTTTTTTTTTTCGCTTCTTCGGACTTGCCGACATATTTGTTGACGTTCTTTTGGCTGTAATCGGCGGTCGATGAAAAATGTGGCGCCACGTCCGAAACGAAATGCTGCGGCCAATGTTTTTCGCAGCTTAATTAATTTGAATGAATTTGAATATTTTATAGTTCCAATAAAGAAGATTCATCAACATTTCCTGTATAAAAAGGGAAAGTCGAATTTCGGCGCAAAAATTGGCACGTCCTTAAAAGTGAAAACTCGGCAAAAATTTGCATGAGAGCCATAAGTGTATACCTCGACCTTCGCAGCTCTGCAGCTCCCTTTTGTTAATACCAGCCACTTCCCTTCTCGACGACTTGACTTCTCATAAACTGCACGTCGCCGCCGGCATATTCCGTTCTCGTTTCTTTTTGATTTCAACTGCGCCTTTTTATTTCGTTTTATTATATCATTTTCATCATCGTCCGGCGCGTTCCGAGCGCTGTATATAGGGTTGCGTTTTATTCCGCGCAGCTTTCTCGCTCTAAACATTTTATTATCATTTCTCGTCCTCGATTCCCGCCTGGCCGCGGAAGGAGCTCGCTTATTTAAGCGCCGAAGCTCGTTTTCTCCCACCTATTACTTCGCCGCGGCGCAAGACTTTTTTCTCAGATTCGAAATGGCTTATATATTCGTATATTTTTTAATTAAAACACAACGAACGCGAGGCTTCGTCCCGGAAGGACGTCGCGAAGCTCTCGGTTGTCGGGAGATCGGTGATCAAGCTAGCCTGGAATTTTGACGCTCTATACTTTATCCGAAACAATTACCCCTGAAAGAGTAAATATACGGGGCTTGGCCTTTTCCTCCTTTTATTTTCTCGAAATTCTTTAACTGTAACTTAGCCTTCCTTTTCTGGAATAAGTAGTTCATATGTATGCTGCCTGTGTATTTTACTCTTTAGTGCTTTGTGCACCTCTCTCTCTCTCTCTCCCTCTCTCCCGTTTATACGACCTCCTCTTTCTCCTAAACCTCCTCCCCGCTCAATAATTCCTTTCTACTGTTTTCCAGTGTGCGCGGAGCTTTTTTGTCCCCTATCTTCTTCTTGTTTGTTTCATTCTTTTCAATTTTATTTTCGACTTTATGATTTACCGCGAACTATATGCAAGAATTTTTAAGGCCGGTTCGCATTGCCGCTGGCTGGGTTACACTTTATTTTTCGGATACTCGTCTCGGTGGAAAAAAGAATTGAATGCTTTCCCTCGTCAGATTTTTTCTTTTACTTGACGTCTTTTTTTCAATTTTTCGCTTGATATTCCATTTCTTTTTCTCCCTCTCTCTCTCTCGCGTTGCTTCTTCTTTATTCCGGAGGATTTACTATGATTAAATGCATGATTCATACCATCGATCTGCAATTCTCATTTTTTAAAAGCAAACGGCACAAACAACAACAACAACAACAAAAACAGAGCACCGCGCAGAGCTCCTTCAATCCTTAAAAAACCGAAAATCTTTATTCAAGCCGAGGGTCTAATTTTATTTATCCACTTGCAAGTCTCTCTAGGTTTTTAACGTAATTCGTCCCGGCTCATTAAACTCTTTGTCAAATTTACTCGCAAGCCCCGGGCTCCGGAAATAAAATCTAAATCTGTATCTAAATCACTTTCCATCCTCGTCCGCCGCGCGCAGGGAGCTACCTACCTCCTCTACTTTTGCAATGACTTTCTCTCTCCCCCCCCCCTTTCTCTCTCCCTCTCTCCCTCCTTGGCGAATTGCGGCAGTATAGGGCTGAGCCCGAGAGTGCAGCAGCATCGATTTACCCATAAAAATTCCCCGCGCTCGGGGCTCTATCACTCGGGCTATTACTTCCTGCCCGGGGTTTTCATCGCTGCCGCCGCCGCCACCGCCGCTGCTAGCTGCTGCCGCCGCCGCCGCCGCCGCTGCTCGCAGCCGATCCCTAAAGAGCCTCGTGGAATAAATACCAAAGACAGACGAAAGAGCTATTGCTTCCATTTTCTACGTTTTCTCTTTTTTCTCCTTCGTTTTTTTTCCTCCCGGCGTGCAGTTTTACGTCACTTTGCCGGAGAGAGAGAGAGAGAGAGAGAGAGAGAGCTAGCTCCCCTTTGTGTTTGCCCTTTTTTCCCTCCTCGCTGTTTTTTTTTTTTTTTTTAAAGAAACGCCACGTATTTTTCTGCTTCTTGGTTTTTGTGTCGCGCTCGTTTTGTTGGGCAGAAAGGGGGCCCTTTTCGTTGGGTTGTGCTCGAGTAGAGATTTCTGGAGCTAGAGAAATTCCATTATTTTTTTCTCCGAGCTCTCGTCGTCGGCTCGCGCGGCCCAGCCACGGATGTGTAAGATTTGACATTGGAAAAACAACTTGCTTCCCTTCGACAATTTTCGTTGCGGCTAAATTTTTCTAGCTAAGGATTTACGCTGCAATTTTGTTGACCTTCGAGTCGACGTTATGCGTTTATTAAATCTTTCGTCATCGATAAATTTATTTTTGTTTACAAAGGAACAAGGAAAACATGGTAAGATAATGCATCGATGTCCTACGTTCCACGTTCGCTTTTATTCGCGCACTTTAAAGGTTTCCTAGTAAACGAAATCGAATATTTACACTTTGCGATAAACAAAATTCTTTGCAATATTGGAAAATAATACACTTAAGCTTTTGTTATTTATACTTTATATTTCATTCAAAATTGTTATCACTAAAACGCGGTTCAAAATGCCAACGCAGCAAATAGTCGTGGTATTTTCTTTTATGGCCGCTCGATAAAAATAGGGCGACGCTTTAAAACTGATTGAGTCGAGGAACGGATTTATTCTGAAAGTTAAAATATTTAAACATTCTTTAAATCCAGATAAAGCCCACTTAAATCAGATTTAATAAATTAGCTGCGCGAAATTAATTACAGTAATAATTAATACCGGGATTAGTGCAGAATATATTTTTTTAATTCATTCAAAAAAAAACTTGAGTATATAATTAAACGCACTGAAACGCATTTCCAGTGTAATCGTGAATAATAATTTCGAATTAATTATCCTTTTCGCTTCGTTAAAATGTTCGTGCGGATATGCATTATGAGTATATATATTACTCCAATTCTGAGGGTATATATTGTAAAATTTGATTTTGTTTCATCTTTTTTTTGTGCATCTCACATACTTACTGTTTAATCAACTGTAGCCTCAACTGACTACTAGTATTAGATGTGCACACGTTCCTCCCCTACCATACAGACAGCCAGGCAAATGTCCCTCGCGTTTTCATACCATACTTTCAAAACAATATTGTTTATTTATCGTTAGTTCCATTGAAGAAAGAGAAAATTTTTATAATTTAAAAAAAAATTAGTTAATCTATATAGTCAACCCTTGGTATTGATCAAAACGTGATTTTTTGTAAATAGATTATATGAAAAATAAAAAGGGCCGGTCTAGTCATTTTTTTTTATGTAGCTTATGTATTACTTGTTAAATTTTTAAATATAAATCTTGATTATTTATTGAGAAAAAAATAAATTTTATTGAAAAATGAAGGTATTCCTTGATTTGCGATAACAGAAATAAAATTGATTGAATCAATCTGACATTTTGTGCAGAGATAGAATTTGTACACATCTGTTGGATATGTTCGTTGTCCAGAAGAATTGGTCTTAACATTTCAGAAATATTGGAGATTAAGATTTTTTTTATTATTTTTCAAACGTTAATTTACTGAGAATAGTTCAATAAATTAATTAATTGAAAGTTTAATGAATACATAAATTTTAAAATGACAAAATTAAAATCATAATTTTTTCGTGATTATGTGATTAGTTTTGAATACAAGTAAGACTTTAAATTTGGGGAAATGGGTGGATTACAATTTAATTAAAGGACTACTGGTGATTATTTATCGAGAAAAAAAAAGATTTTATGTTTTAGAACGGGCGAAGATTTGGAAAGAGGGCAGTGACCTGCGTTACAGCAGCTTCGGTCGTCATTCAGACAATAAGAGCATTTGTAAACAGTGCGCCGATAGTCGTCTGTTAGCTGGCACTCACTTTCTTACCCGGGTAGATCGAGTTCGCTCCCCGATGCCTGCCGCGTTATTTTTCATTACGCATTCTACTTCCATCCTTCGCCCCGTTACAGTTTTATATTTATATATTTATACATAAAAATCTTAAAATATATGATGTAAACCGTTCAACGATTACATAAACTTTGTATTGTATAAAAGAATAATTTTTCAAAATATATATCAGCTGCTATGTTAAATTTTAATTTAAAACTTTCGAACTAATGGTAATAGTGAAATTGAATTTTTAGAATTTACATGATATTTGTTATTTAAACGCATTTGAATTATATTATAAATTATTTTACAACTTTTTTGCACATAACTGCTTGAATCCAAACATTTTTTGCTTTCGTTGACGCAAATTTATCCAACGGTTCAAGCTGAGGGATACGATTAAAGTCTAAATTTTAAAATCATCTCTCTAGGCGAAATCTGAAGACTTATGTTTCGGCTCATATTGTACCAGAAATATATCAATTTTGTGCTGTACTTAATTGATATAAAAAAAATGATTAATTTTTTATTTCAAGTTATTTTGCCAAGTGTTATAAATATACAAGACCGCCTGAGTAATGGTAGAAATTTTATGAGTTTTTACGGTCAGTTCTTATTAATATTTGACATTCAAACATTCAAATTTTCAAAAATTTTAAAAGGGCGGGAGTCAAAGTTACGTTGTGTCAGTGCGTTTGAGATCGACTCAAAAATGAGTCGCAATGTTGACAAAAGCTGGCATCTTATACACTTACTGTTTAATCAACTGTAGCCTCAACTGACTACTAGTATTAGATGTGCACACGTTCCTTCGCTAGCATGCAGCCAGCCAGGCACATGTTCCTGAGTGTTCAACACTCTCCATATAATTTATAAAAATAAATTGTTATTGAAATGTATATATGTTTATTTGAAATATATATAAGCTTTATTGGTAATAACAAAAAAATATACATTTAATATAAAATATACATCGCATTTACAAAAATTCTTTGTTCTTTGAGTATGTTTTGTACGTTGTATATGTTTTGTGTTTGTCTTTTGTTTTAGTCACTATCTATGTGTGTTTCCTATCTTTACTACTCTCTTCTTTCTTCCTTCTTTTTTTCCTTTGCTCTTTATGTTTCTCTTAAAAATAATAATAAATTTGAAATGTTAAATAAATTATAAAATTACATTATAAGATTTAATACTATATTATATTTGCCAATAAGTATGCTTATTTGAAATGATTAAAAATCAACGATTTTTATAAAAATTTGCCAATAAATGGCAAAAATACGACGAGGTTTTACTATCAGTCTTACTTTTTTCTTTTAAATACGTGATTTTAACTTGGAGAGCCAGTTTTTGATCCTAAAAATAAACTTTTTTCCACCAATCCAATTCAGCAATCGGAATCAGGGGGACAGGATATAAAGGGATAACCTACTCTCAAGGAATAACGACCCTTCGCGCGCCGCTAAGCGGAAGCGAACTCGAAATCCAGGTCAGTGGAATTGCATTTACGGCCTGACAAACAATGCAGGTGCACGCTTTTCGCGAGGAATGGGATTCCTCCTCCGATGATTCCCCCGCGCCGCGAGTCCTTTCAGGTGTAAGAGCGTAGAAATGCGCGATTCAGAGAGATTGGGAATTTTTATTTTCTCCGCAACGCGCTTCGTATGTAGTACTTGTCTCACGGCTTTTTCAAACCTCGCTCTCCGAATATTAGCCGATGACTTGCAACAATTGCACGATTTTTATAAAGGAAATCTGAATTTCGAGCCCATCCCGACAAGATTACTTCTTATGATCAAAGAACTAAAGATCTCTTAAAGTTATAACGTAGCGCAAATAAGAGCCGAGTCGGCGGTGCAGTCGCAGTCGTCGAAATTAATGTGAAAAAGAAAAGAAAAAATGATCCTTTAGCTCTTATACCTAAATAAAAGTCTGCAAACTCTCTCGCGTCGCCCGTCGCCGAGCTGCTGCAGCCTCTAATTCACTTGGCCGTGTCAGCCTTTTTGCTTTGCGCGCCAAAGACCGTATTAGCACTTGCCCTTTTTCCGCGACAGCAGACAGCCGCCGCCGCCGTCGTCGTCGTCATCATTGCTCGCTCTTGAAGAAAAACGGTTAACAGAGCCCGAGAGCTCAAGGAGGGACGGTCCGATGAATAATACAGGAGGCGTGTTGGAGGGAAAAGCCATTGGCTTAAATTTTCATCGGCTTTGGCGCGAGGCGCCCCGTGCATGCCCGCTTATTTATTCACAAGGCGCGGCGAGCGCGCCGTAGTCGCGGCGGCGATGGAAAATGAAAACGTTGGCCGCGCGGAGCGCTAAATGCCCTCGAGAGATATTAATTGCTCGATAATCTTCGCCTCGAATCTCTCCCGCTCGGCGAGGCTGAGAATTTTCGCGGTTTTTTTTTCTTTCGCCTCCGCGGCGGTCTGCGCCCGAAAATCCGGCACAATTCACTCGAGCTTTTCATTTTTATCCCTCTCTCGCGCGAGTCGACGAAATTTTTATAATGGCTGGCGCTAGGCTGAACAACCTTGGGGGTAAAGCGACATTTTATGAGTTTTAGCCAGATCTTGTATGTATGCTTTATTATTATGCAAGGCAAAGAAATTGTGCTTGTTCAACAAGCTAACTTTAAAGAAAACAAAGGATTGAATAATAATATTTTAATAGTAATCACAAGTTTTTCAGAAAACATACAAGTCACATGATGCAGCGACTCTTTCAACCCGAAAATTTTCCTAATGCCCAGTAAGGCTTAACTCTATTTTATTCAATAAAAATCTACATTTTTATTACAGATATACTTTGGGCGATTTAAAATACGCATAAATATGGTCTCAAAATGATTTCACCTGAGCATTTTAGCTATTTTTAATGAAATTTTACCTTTATGTACCACAGTTTCATAATTTATTTATTGTTTTCATAATGTATATGTAATAAATCTAAGACTATCATATCTCTATTTGACGTTGACATTTCCATGATATTTTGCAGATATATCTTACTGAGTTAGGCGTTCGATAAATTTTATGCAAAACTTATTTTACGCGTAGAATTAAAAATATATTAAAATTTAAAAACATTAAAACTATTTTAATTATAATGTTTAATTTTTACTTTTTGACGTTTCAGCATTTTTACTTCAACTGTTTCCTTTTCAATACTTTCTTTATCGATTTTATAATTAAATTCTCTATCACTGTCTTCTTGAAATCTTTACTCTTTAAGTGCTTTATCAAACTTATAATTTCGACCATCACTTTTGTAAAATTAAAATTTTTTCTATCCATTTTTCTTTTCACTTTCGCGATGTAGCCGATCAGTGCTCCTCAACAAAATTTTAATTTGTTGACTAGTTTTTATGTTCTCATATCTACCAGAACTTGTAATGTTTTTAATATAAAAAAAATATAACGTTTGAGGCTACTAAAGTTGAGTTGACTACTACATCGTTAGAGATAAAATCGACATTCTAACGTATAAAACAGTTAAGGGAGTATTACTTTAAATTATTTGTAAAAAAAAATATAATTACTAAGAGCTAAGATTTAATTCTTTTCGTCCTTTCAACGAACAAAAATAATCATTTTAAGATTTTTGTTTTGCTATAACTTAGAGGTTCGCTATTCGCATAAGTAAATTTTGTGATTTACTAATTTAAAATTAAAAAAACAAAAAATAAATAAATTAATAACTATTGATCGAAATTATAAGTTTTCTCGAGTTTAGCCTAAACTTTGATTCAAGCTTAACTAATTTTTAATTAATTTTTCCAAGTTTCGGAATTTTTAAATTTACGGTAAATTTTTTCGAGTAAATTGCTCCTACTCTTAACAACTTTTTCGACATATTTTTTTTATATTCTTGGACTATTTGAAGGATTCAGAAAGTCGGCAGAGCTTTCCCGTGTTTTTCGGCTTCTTTTATTTCGGTCGTAAAATAAAACTTTGGCAGCTGCGGTGACAATTTTACGCGAATTTGTTGAGAATTGCAAGGAAACAATTGAAATATAAATATTTATTTAACTTTTTAAAATATTAATAATTTGTAATTAATTTGTTGTTATAAAATAATTGATGAAAAGAATAGATTTTAAAATTTTTTGTTATAGTATTTCAATAAAACGTAATTTCATATAATTTATGCATTGTCATGCAAAAGATTGGATCAATTAAATTATATAACAATACTTTCTCATCAGGATCGATAGGATTTGACCCATCAGTTGATAGTCGCTTCCTCGTAGAAGAAGCTTCGTTTCTTTGCACCGATGCATTTAGAAAGCTTCAACTAATTTTCTTTACAATCCCGAAGAAAATATAATTTAGCTTTCCTCCTTTGTAAATCCATCAATTTCTAGTTCCTCGACATCTTTCAGCAGTGTCAGTTTTCCTTCTTCCTTTTATAGCTTTTTCCCGGCTTGTTTTCCACTCGAAAGATTTTTTCTATCTCGCGAACACGCGGCGGCCCTTTTCTTTATTTTGCTTTGCGCGTCCCTACTTTGCTTTCGTTTTTATTTGGTTATACAGTTTCTTTGCTCCTTACAGTCGCGCGCTCGGCACTATGGACTTTTATTTTCGTTCGCGATAACTTTATTTTTTCCCCAGGTGCCGGTTGTTTATCTTACGCTCTCGAGCATGCCTTTTTTTCTGTAAATGCCAGTTTAAACCAATCCCCTTTGATGCTCAGCCCATTTTTATTTACCGACTTCGCTCGGTTAATCCGCTACTTTTTCCAACGAGAATCATCGATTTTTCACGCCGAGCTCTTTACCTTTTTCAAAATTATACTCAGTTTTATTCGAAAAAAGATTTAAACTATATCTAAATGGAAAAAAATGCCTTTTCTTCGCTTCAAATATCGACTGCAATATGAAGCTTCTTTCACAGTCAAAATCGGAAAATTCAATTCTTTATTAAAAATTCTCCCTTTGACAGAGCCTCACTTTACTCTGCGCTCATTTGCAGAAATCAATCTGTTCTCTGTACTGTAAAGCGAAACTTTAATATAGACGGAAACGCGCTCGGGCTCTGTCTGTCCCTCTGCAGCGGCGTCGCTTAGCGAGCTCAACTGAAAAACATCAATATGAAAAAAAGAAAATACGTGGAAATCGCTTGAGCTTGACGAGGACGCCAATATAAAATGGACGGAAAAAAAGGAGATGTATACAAGTAGGAAAAAAGACGTATATCACTCCTGTATAATATGCGTGGATGTTGAAGAAGCTTTTTGCATTCTGTAACTGCGCGACGAAGCGCGAGGAATTACCCATTTTCCGATAAACTTTACGTCGCTCGGCTCTTTCTCCCTCTTTCTCTCTCTTTCTCTCGCTAGAATATTGATCGATAGAATGTTAAGATGCTCGCTGATAGACACTGTCGAAGAAAAATAAGGTAAACACTTGTAAAACTGATGGCTTCGAATGTGAAGCATTTTAAAACTCCACCCGATTCCTTGCGTTTACCAAGAAAATATCATCGTGAATTATATTGAACAAGTACAATACAGTCTGAAACGTAGAAAAAAAAAGAGAACTCTGCCAATATCGAGGTAAATATGTAAAAGTGAAATATTTTTAGCGTTTTATTATCGAATCAATGTACAGATTCATGTATTAATAATAATATGAAAAACCGTACACGTTCTGTTTTACTTAGTTTAACTAAATATCCTCGAAAAAGTGAAATGACAGGAAAATCGAAGCCAGAATAAAACGTTTGCGATTGGCTAAATCTGCTAAATGAAAATATGCGATTGGTTGATGAAGCGTTACATTTTGTGGTTCAGAGCTTATGTGATTGACTTTATGAAACAAAAGATTCGATTTTAAAAAATATCCAACTTTTGTCGGCTATATGCTACAAATGTGTGCTGTCCAAGTATTGGAAAAAGGTCTTAACTTTAACTATTTTGTAATAACAATGAAAGAGCACATTGTTAATCCGTTTTTTATTTGAATAAAAAATATCGTTTTGAATATTAATTCAACTAAATTAACAATAAGTAAGGCAAATTACATCAGTAATTTGAAGTTAATAATAATAATAAAAAATTTTTTTCAAACTATGACAAGTAAGAGAAAATTTTGTGCGGCTCCTAATTAGAAGTAAATAAAAACAATTACAAGTATACTATTTGATGTTGAGTTTTTAGATTTGACGTTATCAGATATTAAGCGTAACTAAAAGAAGAATTTATTAAAAAAACGAAGTTTACGTATACAAAGTAAACAAGACCAAAGATAACCAATCCAAATCTTGAGTAAAAAAAAAGCAAAAAAAATAATTTATAAAACAGTTAATCGACAAAACAGATTTTTGACTCGTTTTAAGAAGGAAAGAAAGAGGCTTTACTCGTTAAAATCACCTTAAGTTATCTCCGCTGATGCGCTCAAGACACACAGGAATCTAGGTGGAAGAGGTGACACTAATAAGTCTACCGTCTAAGCGGCCTACGGGTTGCCAGCGCGTGCCGCGCGGTGTCTCAGGATATTGCATGCGTCATTGCAGGGATGCTGCTACCTAAAGAAGTACGCAGGCAAAAAGGATCAACTAAGGATGAGCATGTGGGATGCATCGATCAGCGGGAGACGGACTCATCTTTTGAAGTTCTCAAAGACCTACGCCTTGCAGAACAGAAGAGGAAGAGGAAAGAATAATGAAGAAGTGATGAGATTGACGAGAAGGCAGAGCTACCGCTACACACGTACGTACGGACACCCAGGCACACGCGTGCGTACAGACGCACACAGAGTCAAAGTTAGGGAGGACAAGGCTTGGAGCCTGTAAAGGACGGTGCCCAGGAGGGCCGACACAACAGTTCCACCCCATAGTAACGCCTAACGGCTGCTCAGCCACGGAGAAAAGGGTTTGTGGGTAAGAATCCCACACCATCAGGAAGTGCGACCCCCTCCGGGTGTCTGCTGGTGACGGGAGTCGTTAGCTGGCCCGACGCCATCTCATCGGTGGTCGCCCGGATGCTTGCCTTCGAACTGTCCATCCTTCGCTGACGGCGCGGGCTGATTCAAGATTTTTTTGCCGTTCTCTCTGTAAAAAGAATATACATATTTCTCAAAGACAACAGATTTTTATTCCTCGGACATCATTCGATAGAATATTCATTTTCCTAAATTTCGAGATTATTAAAATTACGGGAAAATGAATTTTTCGTTAAAAATCAATATAGTTGCCGAAAAGGTAGGATGTAACGAAATTGTTCCGCTGCGGCGAAAACTCCTGCGGGCGATATTAAAGATCGAAGCTTCCGTTATGCTAAATAGTCGATATTGAATGATCGCGAGGGGAGAGAACGGTGTAACGCTCGAAATTCAGAAAATCGCCGAAGGGAAGCGCATTTAAATAATCGGACGTACAGTTTTTAATGCGTCGCGCTTGCATTCGATTTTCCCGTCCGCTTCCCTGCGCCGGATTTGCCCTGGGGATACGAAGCCTTGCGAAAAGTGGCGACGTTCGTTTTTAATCGCGTCGATGATACTTTAAATAAAACTTTGCTGCCAGTGAAAAATGCTATATTGCCACTGGGCGGCTGCAATTGAAAAGTTCATTGTATTTCGTCGACCGAATTGAAATATTTTATAAACGCTACTTTCCTCTACTGCTCGATTAACGCACACGTCATTTTAATCATTTTTTTTTTATAATTCTATTTAGAGCTGGAGACTAAAACTATCTAAAAATGTTCCGTTTCAAAAAATATATTCTGTAAAAAAAATTCGAGGTTTAATCGTTTGCATTTAATCAACAAAAAACTCATTTTAAAAAGCGTCAAAGATCACGTAAAATGAGTAGGAAACTATATTTTGCGTAACGTTTTTGATTTTCTCAAACTTTTTTGTGCATCATTTTCTCTCTTCCTGTCAGTCTTTGCTAGTTCGTGTCGGCAATCCATTAGGGAGATCCCAGACTTTTATCGTTAAGCCAAGAATGCATTTTCGTGCATCGATTTTTTATAAGGAACTTATTAAAACGATTCCGATTCATTTTGTAGTTTAATTAGAAAATGTATCAAAATAAATATGTAAACATTTTTAATATTAATTCTAAATATTTTATTCTTTTAGTGATACAATATTCTAATAGTACGTTGAAAGTTTGCGAACACTGAGAAAAATTTATTATAATGTTTTTTGTACTTTTTACAGATCCATTGTTGTATAAAAATTACTATAATTAGTTGTAAAATTGAATTTTTAGTAGATTCTATCATGACATTTTTAAATTTACTGTGTAAAATGATAAAGTTTATTATGTAAAGTAATAAAAAGCGACAAAATTATTTATTATTTTACATCTTTTAACACTCGTTCTCTTCTTAACCCTTACATGCACATCGAAATCTTTAACATCCCACCTAGATTATCATCATTTTTATAATATTTCAAGTTGTTCTTTCTCGATTTTGATTACTTTTTTTGTAATTTTCAATTCTCTAACATGTTATTATTGTATATTTACAAAAAAAAAATCATCAAATAATCTAGGTGGGATGTTAAACATCCCTCTGTGCATATAAGAGTTAACATTCTCTGTTTCTTGTCTGCAACTTTGAACCTATTCTATTCATGTAGGAAGACACTCGAAATATAATCCAACTTAAAATCTAAACTACTTTATATTTTCATAAATATGAATATTTTGAACAAGGAACAAATTTTTGAAATTACAGTATAAATGTACAGTATCAAAATACAATAAATTTTTGAAACTAGATTACAATGCTCAAAGATGAAAATCAATAAATTATCAACTATTTTTTGGTTTGGTTTATGAAAAAGAGCTTTTCTCTTTAAAAGAATTGCTTTCGCGAATAAGTAATGCCCAAAAAGTAACTCGGCTAAAAGTTTCGAGGAAGGAATGAAGCTCGGGGCGGAAATTTCGGTCACGTCAGGTTAGTAGTGGTTCAGGTCAGGTCCGAATCCACAAGTGGTGATAAACGAGGCCGACGCGACGAAATCGCGTTATAGGGGATGTAAGCAAACAGATCTCCCCACGAATCCTTTGAGGTAAATCCGTGTGTGCGAGTATGACAGCCGAGTGCTCTCGTGATATCGATCTTCTTTCTTTGCTGAAAGCTTCTGGCTAACCAAGTGTGAATGTCCCACGTCGATTGCCTGCAACAAGCTTTAAAGAAATTCGGTTACTTGCCTGTTTTGCGACTTTTATCCGATAAGTAGATAATCAAATTAATAACAAAATTTATGACAAATTTATGTTAGTTACAAGATACACTATACCTATACGTTATTTATCTATTTATTTACTTAAAAAAAGATATTTATACAATTAACATTTTTTATTCTGAACGGAGCTTTTTCAACTTAAAAAAAAAACAGTAAAATACTAACAATTACTTTTTATCTCACAATTTCTCCAAAAATATAGTTTTTCACAAGTGTCAATTTATCTTTCAATTTATTTTATTTCACGTGGAATTGATAAAAATATTAATTTAGTGAATTTACAAAGATTGAACGAAGTTTTCGTTTCTAACATTTATATTTTAGTGTAAAATAATGTAAAAGTAAATTTTAAATAAATTATTCCTAAAAATAAAAAAACATTTAGATTTAAAAAATTTGTCGCGAGAAACATTAAAGTACTAAAACACTACAATTCATGTTTCTCGTCGATTTTTTAAATCTAAATATTTTTTTATTTTTAGAAATAATTTATTTAAAATTGACTTTTACATTATTCTACACTAAAATGTAATTTTGAAGATGAAAATTTCATTGAATCTTTGTAAATTTTTTACCAATTCCACGTGAAATAAAATAAGTTGAAATTACTTCTATTACAAGACCTATTTCTATTTATTCAAACAGAAAATGTACATTTTCTCTTCTATTGTGTAGTAAAAAAAGAATCATTTCTTTTCTAAAACTAATGCAAAAAGAACGAAGTATTAGAAAATTATTAATGATTTTCTTCTTGTACATTATTATGTCCGCTAAGAAGAATCAACAGTTTATTGAGAAGGTGGAAGGAAGCCGTTATTATATATTTGCCTAGCGATCGAAACGATACACGCTTAAAACGACACCCTCTGCAAGCGAGCGTACTTTTAGTACTCGATAATGCCAGCTAAGCGTATGCGAATCGAGAGGCAGAGACGGAAAAACTGCCAGAAAATGCGCAGTAAATACGCAACAGTAAGGACGTCGTCGACTAGAGAGAGCGATAAAATAATTGTGCCTTCGGTCGCGGTGTGCCTATCCAGCGCAACCAAAGGGTTGAAACAATGAAGCAACACTTGTCGGTGTTCCACATCTATTCCTCGTTCCTCCTCTCATCCCCAGCTGCCTTCGACCGCAAAAGCCGAGCGTCGACCGCGAAATACACTTCATTATCAGGGCTGAAATCTCCCGCGGGGCTTCGACCGCTCGCGAAGTACGTACAAAGCCTGAAAACGCATACACAGATTCTTCCGATGTATGGCGAGCTTTTAGCGCCGCTTATGATGCACCCCTCCTTCTTTCATTCTCTCGGCTTTTGGTTGTTTGTCGGGATTCTCCATTGCTAATAAAGATTGAGGGTCTCGAAGTGTGATGATTGTCTCCTAATCACTTTGACTTAACTCTGGGAGGCATTAATAATTGGGAAATTTTATTTGTAGTTGGTTGATATTTCTCTCAGGCTGAGCTTCACGTTTTAATTTCCAGTTTTAATAAAACGAATAAGTCCGAAACTGAAGATTTATAACTCTTGAATTCTACTCGAGGATTTTAAAATCTATAGTTCGCTCGTAAATGTAAATGCGCATTTTTTGCTCGAACGGTTCTCAAATATTTCCGAATGAAAGGAGAAAAATACGCGTTTTTCGTCGAGGTCTCGCATTTTTCATTTTTTTCATGTAAATACAAAAGCAGATCGTTGAAAAATTTCTACCCAGTCCACGGATCTATTCATGGATTAAAAAGGACTCGTACCTCAGAGTAAAACAAGACTTTGCACGAAGAATATCACGTTTATCAAAAGAAATTTTAAAACGATCCTTCTTCGAGCTTTAGTATTTTTCGAAAATTAAATTGCCTATTTGTTTAGAATTGCAAGTAGGTAAAGTGTTGAATAAATAATTAATTACAGAACGTTTTCCCCAGCCTTTTACTCGTTTAAAAAAATTTGCAGGAAAATCGAACCTAATTTACAATAAATCTCAAGCTCACAAAAGATTTCTTCGACCTTCCACATAGCAGAGCGATTGAAATCGGGCTTTGCAATTGGTATGCCCGACACGACCGATGCATTACACTTACCCGTCACGGCAGAGGGAAGGAAGCCGCGGGTAGTATCGCATTTCATTTTCAAGCTTGCTGGGTAACGAGAGTTTAGCCACCAGACTAACTCACTCTGTGTATTCAAGGGATGCCGCCACTTTCCGGCCCGACCTTTTCCTGCTGTCTGCTGTTGTACATAATTTTTTCTCACCTAAACAAACATACAACTCAGTATAAGAAAATGCTGATTTCTGAATTTCAAACTTTTTCTGCAGATGGAGATAGTTTAATCATACATTAACTCCCAAACGTACATCTATGAGAAAATTGCAGTGGATTTTATAATGTATCAGTACGATTCTTTCAATAATTAATGTATCGAAATTCTTGAACCCTCCTTTGCTTCTTTTTATTCGTGGCATTACGCATTCGATGTAATAGTCGGATGTAATGTTATTTCTTTGAACCCGTTGGTTTAAGATTAATGAAATTTTATATTCTTTACAAACTTTGTTCTTTTCAGATTTCATTGGAATTTTTTGTAGATGAATAATCAAGTAGCTGATTTTTTTATTTTATGTAAATTTATTTATTAATATTTCAAATTTATGCTTATTATATCCGAAATATATTTTAAGCTCATTATTTTTACTTAAAATACATAACTCATATTAGCATATTAGATTTTTTTAAAAACTTAAATTAAAAATTTGTTACAGTACAATTTGAGATGGGCCAAACTGACTGCCACTTAGGGAAAAAGTCATGCTTATTACCCTCTGTTCTCTATCCTGGATACTAGAGAGTCGTACCAGGACCCAGGTCGTGCCCACCCCAAGTGCCCACACCCATCTGACACTTACAAAATACTACAAAGGCAGGGGGAGGGTCTGCAGTTTTCCTTTTGACTCTGGAGAGGCTGTCCATCCTGATGGCACTGGCTAGCGGTAGAGAGTACCTGCAAAACCAAAGAAAATTAGTGAGCTGCATGGAATGGCGAATAGTACAACTGTCATATCAAGCTGTAATGCACCACTCTCACTAATACTATGGACTCTACAGAATATTATCATGTGAAAAGAAAAAAGAAGCAGATCCTACAGATCCTCACTCACCTCTATAGTTGTATGGCAAAAGTGACCCTCGTTGCAGTTCCAAATACTGCAACGCAATAGCCTTCTGGAACTTCTAACTGATGAAGGGGCTCCAGCTGGACAATTGTATCATCTGAAAGTAGAAGAGAATTAATATTTCATTGTACTTGGAAAAAATAGAGTGCACTGCTCTGTCATGGCAAGAAAGTGCCTCTCAATACAAAGGATAAACATTGGGAAGAGGTTAGGTCAGACTAAGGAGCAAACGACTACCGGGACGTCTTAACTATATCTACTACAGACTAAGGGACAACACAAGTCAAGGAGACCTTACAGCTAAAATCTTACCTGGATAAGCTATAAAGTTTGGAGAAGCTTGGAAGCAGTCCTCTCAGCATAGTGGCACTTCTAATGCGCCTTACAGCAGCTCGTATACTGCATACAGTTGCTCCACTGACACACCTGAAACACAGAGAAAAAGAAGAGAGACGAGCTCTCATTAACTAGATTATCGTTCAGTGGAACGATTATAAAAACTTACCTGGCAAGCTACAGATGAACGGCAGTTTACAGCTTAGCTGGCAACATTAAAGGCGCCGCGCGCTTTACGCTATCTAGCCTCACCTTAGCCAACAGCGCTCCGCGGTCGTGCGCCGACGCTGGCGATCAACTATGAAGGAGAATGAGCGATCGCTCATCGCGAGCTCGCGGACTGCCGAATTGCCGACTGCGGTCCACTCGAAGCCTCGAACACTCTCCACGAATCGCTATACAGTGATGTAAAAAGACGGTCATTTTTTCAAATGGTCATGTGACCGTCTTTTGGACCGTCATGTGACAATTTGGACCGTCCTAAATAAATTGAAAAATTTTGTGATGTAAAAAGACGGTCTTTTTTTAGAACGGTCTTGTCACAAGACGGTCATAAACAAATCAAACAAATTCGTCTCTTTTCATCTATATAGATGAAAAAAGACCGTCTTTTTATTTTTGGTCTTGTGACCCGGTCACAATTTTTGTAACAAAAAATATTTATGGTTAATTTGACTAAATTGTCAATAAATAAAATGTAATTTACTTAAATATTAAAAAATTAATATAACACAATTAATATGGTTAATAAATAAATATCCTTATTTAATAAAATAATATAGTTTATTTATACTTTAGGTAATACGCGATCGCGACTTCTAGAGATCGAACAAATTTTTAAAAAATGTGACCGCGTCACAAAAACACGAGTGGTCTTGTGACCGTCCATGGACCGTCCAGGGACCGTCCTAAAATTCGTGACGCGGTCCTTTTACATCACTGTCGCTATAGTCGCGGTTGGTTTTTGGAAAGAATCGGCTGTAGTTTAGTTTTACGTTGGTTTTCGGGTTTGTGTAATTGGTGCTGCGAGCCGCAATTTTAGCTTTCGGTTCTTGGATTATAAAGTTTATTTTTTCGATACAGTATGTTTTTCAGTCTTAATAAGCGATATCAATGATCGTTAAATACATTTTAGTACCGATGATGAAATCTTTTCATTGTACTAAAATAAATTGTTGTATATAATACGATTGCTTTTTTTTATTATGAAAAATGCAAAATACTTCAGGAAGAATTATTTCCAGAATGTAAATGGATCAATCATCTTTATGATACATTACATTATTATTATTTTTTATAAAGTGATGTAATAAAAACTTTTAATTTATTATCACGTACTTTATTAAATATTCAACAAACACAAATTTAGAATATAATTCTGTTTTTTACATCCTACAATAATGATTAATACATAAATGATTAAAAAGATTTGAATTCTTTTAGTAAAGAATTAAATCTAAAAACCAGCACTTTTTAACTATGAGTTTGCTGCTAACGAAAACTAAACAACAAAAGTAAGAATATAATTAGAAGCCTAAAAATTGTAAACATTTAGTGACTTAAGGATTTATACTATATAGGATGTTTTTTTTAGCTATTTCTAAAATATTTGATATATTCGATTAGAGCTTACAATGATTTTAAAAGTATTTTATCATTTATTTACTGCATCAACTTTTTTGCATAGACAGCCAAGTATTTTTGCCGCTTCATTTATTTACTCTCCCTTTAATGCCTTCAAAGTGCTTGAAATTCTTGCTGGCCTCAATCGACTTCATCATTGTATAAACGCTCTAATAAACGGATAATTTGACAGACAGCTGGAAGAGGCGGAAAAAGTTGCTGGATAAAACAACCCTAGCACATATACATACCGGATTGATCGATACTCGTTAGGATGGAATTTCGCTGGTGAAACGTCGAGACAGATAACATAATTACAGGGAAATAGATTGATTGATTTTAAATTTATACGGCAAGGTATTCCAGTATACAGACGAGCCGAGCACATTAATAATCTTTTATAAAATAATAAACTCTCGTACATTGCAATATTTATAAAAATATGCTTCGAACTTAAGTAGCAAAGAATCGCGCAAAAAACGTTCCGCAAGTTGCCCCTAATTAGATTTAATTAAGTATTGTAAAATCTAGTTTATATTAATTTAAAGTCTAGACATTATTTTGAGCCAGTTCACCATTTTTTACAAATATTTTCGTCAAATAACAGTCAAAAACTCGTGAAAAATAAATGTGGTAGATTTATCGCGAAATACTTTGTATCCTCCATAGCAATGATTATCACAGAAGTGTTGCTGCAAAATTGGCAGTGTACTGCTGCGACAGGCATTACTATGGGGGATATATGGAAAAATCCACAGTAGTTTTATTTACTGCGGATTTGTTCATGTGCATTTACATACACGAAACATATGCATTATATTTAATTATATAATTAAATAAGATGTATCAAAATTCTAGAGAGAGAGAGAGGGAGAAAGAGACAGAGGGTTAAAAGAAATTTATATGTACTTCGGGAAAGGACTTAATCTGTTTAATGAAACATATTAAAAAATGTGCGAATATAGAGATAGATAATAGAAGAGAAAATTAGAAAATTCATTTAAAGAAACGTTCCTAAAAATGTTTTGAAAGATAGAGTCTGAGGGTGAAGGGGGTCTTATGCCTTGAAAAGTGGTCGTTTTAAATAAAAAGTGAAAAATGCAAATGAGTGAAATCCTGACTGAAAATTTTAAGCACTTCAATTGGTCTTTTTAATTGTACTTGATAATTATTCGAACTATCGAGTTTTTACCTATAAACGGCAGGCAGCATCATCAAAGAATTCATTGAGCCAACTATGTAATGATTTTTAAACTTCGGATCATTTAATAATTTAGATGACAATACAAAGACAACCTGAAAAAAATCTGCGCGCGCGAAACGCGCCAACTAGAAAGTCAACTTTCTAGTTTGTATAAAAACACTGGTAAAAGAATGGAGAGGAGCGGTAATTCTGAAATAACCTCAGTTTTTCAATTATATAAAAGTGTCGAGTAGAAAAACCACAATTATAAAATAGAATTACAAAAACGAAAATAACTCAAGTTTTGTGTATTCTTATAATAAATATTTGTTAAAGTTTCAGAACAAGACCAGCCACCGAGTCACGCCAATCTACGTGAAATCAACTGACTTGTGACCTCTACCTATTATAATTTTTTTTTTCCTCTCCAGAGTACAGATAGTAAACGAGTTTTTTATGAGTTTCCGTGGGAATTCAACCAGATTTCGTAGCATAAATATTCCAGTTTATTTAATTCTGATTGAGAACTCGTGATTAACTTGAGAAGGATTCTACCAAGGAAATATATTATTGTACGACTTGTATATTATTTTTATGTAGTCAAGATTTAATTCTTTGGTCCTTTTGATCAAGAAAATAATATCATTTTAAGATATTTAACTTGAAAATTGAAAAATTGAAAGCAGAAATAATAGGAACAACTGATTTAAACTTTAGCTGACTGCGAATTCGCTTGTTTTCGTTCGAACGAAATGATTTTTGCTGGGGAAAAAAAAATGAAATTATTCAATGAACGGAGATTTGAAAAGTTTACTCTCTGAATTTCCAGTTTACCGTCATTGGCGAGAAAACATTGCCGGAGCGGATTATGGATCGATGAGCCAATAAAATGGGTAAAACAGTATATAGCTAGACAAAGAAAATATTCGCGATAGCATCGGTATCGAACAGTTACAGAGAGAAAGGCTCCACTATTAACCCAGGAGAGTTTCCGAGAGAGAGAGAGAGAGATAAAGCTCTCGCGTCGAAAGCATAATTAATGCAGTGTATAGTCAAAGCATCGATCATCGCATGCGCTCGCGCTTGTAGGCGCGTGTCCGTGCGCGAGTCTGTGTGTATGCACGCCTCGGTAATTGGATTATCATTTTGTCAAGCGCGCCGTAGAAGAGAAGTGCAGGAGAAACGGGAGGACCGCAAATGAATGCCTGCCACGGCAGAGAGAAATAATCAGCTAGACGCCGCAAGCTTACAAGGGGAGGAGGATTGCCAGTTTATTGCGGAGCTACAGCCCAGAATTCTAGATAGATTAATACGTGCTGGATTATTCGCTTTTCGACTCGAGAGAGAGAGAGAGGCTTCCCTTCAATGGGAAAAGAGACGTCCCTGCTTTCGGGTTCGTTTCAATAATAATAATCTTCGCCGGGAATCTTGCACACCTGAAAAGATACCTGTCGAATTGGGCTTTAAAATATTTTACGTATTTCTTGCACCGTCGGGAAGTTTTCACGTGCACAGTTTGTTTATACTCGAAAACGCAAAAATAAACGAAACTATTATCTACGCGGACGTGGAGGGTTTCTCACAGTGCAGCTATGACAAGGCCTTGAAGGGAGGAGAATTTCGAGGAGAAAGGGTTAAAAGTCGAGAGGAAATTAAAGACTTGATCTTTCTTTACGAGCCTCACTTTTATTCACATTTTCCAGTCTTTTTCAGTAACCGAGGCTTTTCTCTTTAATGAAATAGGTAGCACGTTTCGTTTTAATTTATTTTTTATCTTTTATATTTAAAAAAATTAAGTAGACCGTCAAGTTCGACTTTTAAATTTTAATTACTTTACCGCTTCTTCTGCTTTACTTGGAATTCTTTTTATTTTTTAATTTAAAAATTTCGCGAACTTTAAAGCAGCCCAAAAGTATTTCTCGGCAGATAAACAATATTATAATATTCTTGGGAAAAGTCACATTGAAATATTAGGATATAATAATATTGAATTCGTCGATATTAAATTTCCTTTTTGGAGATAATAATGCCATGAAATTTTAAATCGACGGAATAATAAATACAATATTTTATAATAAATTCGTCGCGTATCAAAGTAGAGCGCCGCAGTTACTATTTAATTAATCAATGCACGCAATAAAATTAAATACCTCTCGAGAACCTTTGAAAATGTAATATTCGTACCATCATTCGCGCTTTCTCTCTCTCTCTCTCTCGAATAAACGTCTGTAAAACGTTTCATCAAAAAATAATATCGAAAACCCGTCGACGTTAACGAATTAATGCGCGGAATGCGAGGACGTAAAAAGAACTTGAAATCTACTCCGTCTCTCGGCTTGCGTCGCGGAGCGCTGAAAAGCGCCGCACGGCAGGAACGTCGACTCCGAGTCATCGACGATCCCGCCTATTTTGCCACTTTATCGCATTTTTTACTCTCTTCTTATTTCGCTTGTACTTTTACCCTTCTCTCGCTTGGCTGCCTGTCGAGGCTCTCTCTCTCTCTCTCTCTCTCTCTCTCGAGGGGGGGTGGCTGCCGCGCCGCGGTTTCCATGCGAACTGCTGGATTGCCCGAGTTCAACTCGCGTATACGGTTTCTCGCGTCAAATTCGCTGTTTTGCGATCCCGACTTTACTCCTGCTGCCTTTTCCAATCTCTTTCCCTGACTTAATTACAATGGAATTCTTCCGGTTTTAAAAGAAGAGCTTTCAAAACAACAGGCCGTTTTTTTTCTATTTTTTTTTCTGTTTTTTAATAACGAAGTTAAAATAATTAAATACATGGGAAAAATTTTTGAGAACAATGGCTCTTCCGTACACTCTAAATCTAAATAAGTGAAATTTCACTTATTCAGTGTGCATCTTCACTTATTTTGAATGTCCAGAGTCGTCCACGTATAATAAGTGAATATTCACATTTTCAATAAGTGAAATGAATCTTCCTTTTGAAAAAGAGAAGTTTACTAATGAAATAAGTGAATATTAACTTATTGAATTAGTGATTTGTCACTGTAATAAAAAATAAAGTTCACTAA
>JAWWML010011877.1:0-28184 GCA_035047165.1 Ormyrus rosae | reverse complement strand
AAATGGACCACGGATTCGGAATCAGCGACCTCAAAAACATAAGGTATATATGGTCTGGTCCGTGGGTTTTGACATTTCTTTTTTTTTGTGTGGCTGTGTTATTTATGAATTAGAGGGTATAAAACAAAAAGAATATTGTCAACGTCTTTGCTTGCTAGCTAAATTATTTTTAGAAAAAAAGATGCGTGTCTAATATTGAAAATTTCTTATTTTATATTTTATGTGATGATAGTCATTTTGTTGGCTAGTTCTCAAAGGAACCTCGAAGCTTCGATGGATGATGACATAGCGGTTCCTCGAAGACCCAGAAAAGGAAAACCGTGAAAATCGCTTAATGTATACATTTTGCGTCAACTATAAAGAAATGTATAGTAAACGATACCTTCAAGAACATTTTCGGAAATGTTTTGTGAAAAATGACGAAAACGTAAAATTATATTCACTGTAATTCGCGTACTATAACGCCCTGTTGGTAGCGTGGTTTACCGCGAGTTGCGCCCCACAGTAAAAGTCACTTGGACTGCCGATTATTTCCCGTGGATGATAAAGGGTAAATAATGAGGCAGTAATTAATAGGTAACAAAAGATTTTGAACAAGCCTCGGACGTGGAATTACTACCACTGGCTCTTATATGTAGCCAGCTTATCGGGGTATGAAACGTGTTGATTGGTCGCTGCTTATATGCATTTAAAAATGCTATTTTAGTTGCGGGTAAGCGACGAAACGGGTAGCCGCCTAGCGGCTGATCGGAGAAATCAAGTAATGCGGCGCGCGATTTAAATCATGCGGATTAGCGCTCGCGTTATATACAAAATTTCGACGACGAAATGTATAATGCTCTGAACCCCAAAGTCAAAATCATAGCTAATAAATATTCTCGCATTCTTCTACGAGGAAAAGTTATGAGGACCGTCCCTATCTTAATTGATCAAAATATGAAGGAATGTATCCGGCTTATTTTAGAATCCAGGAAGGAAGCAAATCTACCTTAAAAAAACCTTTATGTTTTCGGATTACCTTCAACTGTTCCCGGCAAAAACAAGTGGCCTGACGCTTGCAAAATTATGAAAAAATTTGCACGAGAGTGCGGTGCAGAAAATCCGTTAACTTTAACCGACACACTTCTAAGAAAGCACATTGCAACAGCTACCATGATGTTAAACTTATCTGGAGAAATTAAAGATTTATCCAAAATCTTGGGCCATAGCAAGGATATTCACTTATCCATTTATAGGCAACCTGTCGCTATTAACGATATAGTCAAAATATCGCAGCTTTTGGAGAAAGCAGCTCAAGGAAATCACGAAGCTGATGATGAATCAGAAGATGACAATAGACATGGATCAAAAGTAGCATCTGTAGTGCAAAAAAAAAAAAAAAAATATTTGCAAGTATGCAGGCAGATGCATGTAAGTAATTTATGTACAGCTTATGAAATTATCTCTTAGTACTATATATACAATAATATATTTCGATGCAAGTGATCCCGCTACGGGAGTACTCGCTACTTGGGTGTTAAAAAATCCGTGCAAGCATCACGTACTTCGTCCACATGCGAGTGAGAAATTCGTTACTACGCTTAGGCAATAATCTCGAGACACTCGCCCTTCCGTACCCCTATCGAAAAACTTTGTTTTCGATGCTTTTGTTCTACGAGACGCGGTAAAACAGGAATCTTGTCAGATCCACTATTTAAAATTTAAAAAAGTATCATAGCTTTACTCGACCAAGAATCGAAACCGTGGCCTTCCGTTTTCGCTATGGATGCATTTCCCTCTGAGCTATCGATACCTATGCTAATCTTTTCTTCGGGTCGTGCTCATAACGTTACGCTAATGCTGGTCGCCAGATTTATGCATGTAGGGATTGGAAATGAAATCTCAGTCGACTAAGCTTTTGTTCCTTCCCCGCGTATTCACCACTTTGTTTCGCGTTCAATTTTTTTTTACGGAGAATCGACAATTCCCGCTTCGCGAAAAGAGGAGGATTTGAAAATAGAGCATGGTTGCTATTTGTCCTTGGTAGTGAAAAATCGATTCCTGCGGCGGGAAACAGGAGGAAAAACTTATGAGAACACTTTGTACGTATACGTCGCCTGACTAAACTTGGCGCTTATCTACTTCGCGCAAGCTCATATACAGGTGTGCAACTTTAACAGGTATTTTCCCACTTCCCGTTGTACGGAGAAGGCACGTGTTTACACTGCACTTGTTTATGTTCCATTGCGGTGAGTGCAGGTTTTACAAGACTTTTGCGCGAGCGACTGCAAAATGTATGCGATTGTAATTTGTATTCCACTTGAAAGAAGATAAAAGTAGTGCCGTATTTGTTTGTTGCGTTTTGGATAAATTACTGCTATTTTTTTTAGTCCTCTTTGATAGTAAATGGTTTTTTTATTCTTCCATAAAAGACAACGCTGATAAATAAATTGCAATTTATAAACCTTTATCACTGTTCTTAAAAGGTATTCTACTACATAAGGTGGAAAGAAATCTTGTCCTTTTATTTGCACAAATTCACAATTTGCATATAAAAATCAATATTTCACCGTAAAATCAAACCAGCCATCGACAGAATAAATCCATGAATATTTATTCTACATAATAATCAGTGCAGAAACGTTCCTCAGCGTAACTCCATTTCCGAAGCATCCGGCCAAAAAGGAACAGCCTCGCAGCGAGGAGAGACTAACCGCGGCGCGCTGCCTTTATGGATCGAGTGACCGTAAATACGGTGGGTAAATCGTCGTAACTCAGTCGCGGAGCAGGAGGAGAGAGGCGGCGAGTTTCTCGCGCATTAGGAAGCGCCGCTACCTCTTTACGAGGTTTGTAAAGCTCGCGTTTATAGGCCGCCGGCTCGTTTCCTTCTGCTAATGCTATTGACTGCTTTATCGGGGCCTCGGTCGGCCTGGCATTTTTTGCGCGAACTTGCTTTAAGCGGCCAATGTGCTTTATTAAGTTTACGGCTGTGGGTTTATGCGCCCCGCGAGGTAGGGGATTTTTCTGACTGCAGGCCTAAGAAGCTTTGTCCGTTCCGAGTTTATGCGTGTTATTCAAAGTGGGTGCGAATTGAGAAACGCTGCTGCTGTTGGGGGAACAGCTGGAGGTTTGAAGTTATTATGTAAGTTGTCGGACTAACTTCGGAATGTTCCGGTGATCAAACTCATAATAAGCAGAGATGGTGTTTATTAAATGCATTTTAAATTTAATATTTTGATTTATACCTTTTTTGTTTTTGTTCATTGTATGTGGAAAAAAAATAAATCTAGTTGAAATTCAATTAATGTGAAATTACAAAGTTTTTAAAGCATTTTGGATGCTCGTATATATGGTTAATAATTCAAAAAGCCCTCTTAATAACCTATATATCAAATTTTACTACGAAACATAAAAAAATAAAAATCCAATTATCGTTAATATAAGCGGAGTTAAAGAGAAATCTCATTTAACGGGAAGTGAACGAAATTAAAAAAAAAATTGATCAACCAGACCCACTTATTATTTATAGTGCATCTTGAAAATTATCACTACTGAAACGGAAAATGTACATTTGCTTTTAACCTAATTAACTTGTAACGGCTTAAACAGTCTATTTTTGGGCGATTGCATATGCGCCTAAAGCCGGATAACGAGGTCCAAAACCACTCGATTAATTATCGAAACGCATTCGGAAACTCTAGTTTTTAAAAATTTCCTCCGCCAATTAGCCGACCTATCTTGAAAATCATTCATTTTCGTAAGCTCGGAACGAAAACAGGCCCGCGAATCAAATAAACTCGGATTAGTCAGCGCTCGAGAGAAACTAATCCCCGAACAAAACGAGGCGTCGCGAACTCGGCTGTAACGAGAGAGAAAAAACAGGCGCGTCCGACATCAAAGACCCTCGCGGCGAAACTAATTAGAGAATTCGGAAGCGCCGCGAGCCGCGTCCCCGTTAATAAATCGGAGCTTCCGCGCCTGCGCCTCTTTAGCCTCCCGACTCTCCTCGCTTTCCCCGAGATTCGCGTAATTCGGCCTCTCGAGTTTCGGGAGGGGTGGACGATTAATAAGGAGCGTTGTCCGGGCGTGGTCCGGTGCGTAAGGAGGGGGCTGCGTATTACGCGACTACAATCCGTGTAATTAAATTTTAGGGCGACAGCTTTATTTCGGCAGTAAATTGGCTGTATTTTCTGGTTACGATGATGCATTCTGGAGATAGCATTGTGAGAAAATGAAGGTGTCGAGTGTCTTGCGCGGGGAATTATTGCTCCCCCGCATGATGTTAGCATAAGTTTGAGGGCATTGTCATAGTCGAGTATTGTGTAATTTATACAAGTAATTTATACATTGTATTTATTTGTTACTGCATAAGGATTATATAAGAAGATGGTAATAAATGATTCTTTTTCACCACGCTGCAGATTATAAAAATTTAGAAAATTATTAGTAAGGGAGAGATTAAAATTCCTCTTTTGCTTGTTTAAAATAGTTTAACTCCATCAAAATTCCAGGAGAATTAAAATACTAAGAATAAGGCACGAATATAATAGAAGCCTAAACATCATTCTTTCTTGGAGTTGAAATGATTGAAAATGTATGATTTACAGTACAGGAATGATGATTGTAACGAGCGTTTAATTAATAATTTTTCTGTCAATAAATGCACTATACTATTAAAAAGTGCCAAAAGTTTAACGTAGTTTTATTATACGCGACTGAAATCGCTTTGCAAAAAATAGCTTAATTACCAATTTTGCAAAGAAAAACTTCGTCCAAATATTTCACCCAATATTTAATTGATCGCAATTAAACCGAGCGCACGAAACCCAGAAAATAAAACCGTATTTCAAAAAGCGAAAAAAATTTGTCCCCCGCTACAGCGGCAATCAGCGCTCGGCTCTCCCGTCCTCGACCGAATCCACCGTGCTTTTTGCTCCTCGATCTTCCTGCGCAAACAGCGAGAGAGATCCGCGCGCAAACTCGGCCTGAATTTTCCGCGCTAATCGAATGCAGTCCTCCTTTTCCGCTCCCGACAATTATGCGTTATATACGTTTTTCTCGCTCTCGAAGCGAAGATAATTGTAGCGCCTTGACGCCGGGAATATTCCCGCACTGTGGGACTGGTGTAATAAAAAGCGTGACGAGCGACTGCTTTCCATTGGCTTTACGAGACTCTGGTGTGTGTTTTTCTTTTCGACAGGTGGGCAGGGAGATATGGAGGGAAAGAGAGCGAGGCCAGTGGAAGTTTTTTCTGCGGAATATCAGGAGGATTTAGAAAAAAATTTTAATGTATCGTTTAATAGACAATGTTGGGTACTCTGAAATTTAATACTTTGAAATTCATTAGAAATCTATTTGGAGCATCTTTATAACGTTAGTGTTATAAAAATCTGTGCTTTATTAGTTTTCCCATTGATCTCTGTGCATTGTGTAATGTTAAAGTTTCATATTTATGTTAAAAGCTTGCGAAAGTAATAAAGTTTTCTAAATTAAAAATCAATATCTTTTCGAATGTAAAATATTTTTAATACTGTTCAAAGAGAATTGATTAATTTAGCCAGTAAAACCATTGCTTTTAATTAAATTTCAAAACTCCAATCAAATAACTCATGCAGAATATATTTAAGCAAATTCAGTAGAACCAATAAACTGACAGCAATAAAAATCTACTTCTCGATTTCAGTTAGTCACTGAAAAAACAGAAATTCCAAGCCAACGCAGATTCCATATCCTACAACGTCTCCATCTTACTAATTTGTTAACAGACGGAGAATAAGACCCGGCGACCGACGCGGAGCGCAAATTCCACGAAGAACGAAAGCGACGAAGCAGCAATTTATGGATTTCAGGTCGTATTCCCTTCGAAACAATGCACCCAATCACTCAGGCTGCGTCGTGGAATCACTTGTCGAAAATAGAAATCGATTCCGCCGCACGCGCGGAATTTCGAGGGGCTGACGCATCGATTTTCCTCTCCCTCTCTCTCTCTCTCTCTCTTTACTTCTCTTTCGCAATGACTTCCTCTCTTGAACGATAGCATCACGTGTGCTTCGAGAGACTGATTTTCAGTGAAAATAAAGGTTCTTCGCTTCTCTTCGGTGGAGAAACTAACCGTCAAGCGCTAAAACTATTTGGGATTTGCGAATTTATTTTAGAAAATTGAGTGATTTTAAAGTTCTCTTCGAGTTAAATCGAAAATCTATTTCCATAAATTATCAAGATTTCGAGATGTCTTCAGTCGATATTGAACGTAAACTTTGTGATATACTTTTTCAAAACTAATAAATATCACTGTTTTGATTCTCGAATATTTAAAAGAGACTTTTACGCCACTTCTATATTTTATTTTAAGTTATAAGTAATTCGATATGTTTGTGCGGTACGCATTGATTATTTTACAAAAATCTTTATCACTTGTATTTTCTCCGCAAGAGAATCTCCTTGTATCGATAAATCCGTCGTTCCTATAATACCCCGCCTCACTTTTTCGCAGCTGCAAGCCCGAAAAATTTTATGTATTTACGCTGACAAAAGTTGCAACCGTACATAGGAACGAGTGAGTTATGTGTTTTTTCGGCTTTCCCCGCAGCGGGGGGGAATGTAAAACTTGCGAAACTTCGCCAAGTTACGAGTGCGGATTATTAAATCCCGCGCGAGATTTGCCCTACGAAACGGGCGAACTTTTTTCTTCGCCCCTCGATTGTTTATTGGAGAAAGGTCATCGGCGCAGTCGGTCAAGGGCTCTTCGAATTTTTCGACAAAACGAGTACGCGGCCGAGAGCTTTTGTATTTTTCTACCCAATTTGGTTTATTCGCCGTTCGCACTTCGCTTTAATTAGCTATATAAAGAACTTCTCCTTTGACCAGCTCAATAAACAACGAGCGTCATTTTGCAATTGGAAGAAAAAAAAATCCAATTTTCAGCCGCTCGCCGAGCAGGGATTCTTAAGCGCAGAGAGGGAAAGACGGCAATTCATTTTGAAATTGAAAGAAAGCTCTCGCATCGACGGGTACTCGTGGAAAAGCTTCGACATTCCGCGACGGCGATCGACCCACTCTGTATCTTTCCTATTTGTTTTTATTTACATTCTCCCAGCTTCCCTCTCGTTCTCCCGTTCGTCGATTTATTTGTCTTAATTTGTCAGTTTCTCGCTCGTCTCTGCGACGCGCTTTTTCTTGCGCTCTGCCTAAATCGGATTATACATATCATGTTTAAAATATTGGGCTTTATTTCTACGCAGACGAAATTTTATAAAGTATAGGAAAAATATAAGAAAATAAATTGCGTTCGTCAAGTATTTCTGTAAATGAATAATGTTTTTAAGTTTATGATAACTACGTTTGTAGTGGTCAACTCAGTGTCAGATGTCGCGTTAAATGTATGAGCTTCGAACATAAAACGATTATGGAAATTCTTGCGAGTAGAAATCACTCGGCATATTCAAATTTTTCGAATTTCGTAAATCCGTTGTTACAGAAAATGAAACGAATGCAGTAAACTGAACCGTCCAGTTTGAAATTTAATTGCGTTCACTAGAGACAAAGATAATGTAAACTCAATTTAATTTACGGTTCTACATGTCGCATTAATCTGGAATGAATCATAATTTTGAAACTTCGAAATTATCTTCCGTTACTTTGAATCAGACTCCAATTGACGATTCGGAAATTTTATTGCACAAAGTATAATTCACCAAGGTCAAAGCATTAATATCTCCCTTTATGCAAATACCCGTACCTCATCCTCGTGTAATCCATTTTAAAATCCGATATCCGGATTGGAAATCTTTATTTCAAGTAAGAACTCCCCCAGCAAGAACGGAACCGCGTGTTTCGGCGCCATTTACTTCTTCTCTCCTTTCCTTGGCTGCCTTCCCCGAAGATCGATGGATTTTTCCAGAATCTCTCCCGTTCGTCCCTTTTTGCTTTTTTGCTTTTCACACTCGCCGGACATTACCTCCTTTCTTTTAATCTCCCCGACGGAGCTTCATCCACGCGCCTGGTGATTTATAGCTCGCGAGCCTTTCCGCGCCGGAAGCGAGGCGAGGAGAGCCGCGAGTCGAGAGGCTGAGAAAAAAATAGCGGACTGTTTATTTTTCCGGGCGGTGATATGGATTCTTTCAGAGTTGCTTTGGACGCCGCCGATGAAAGGGAGCTTTCTTACTTTCGCAGAAGCTGCGGTCGTAATTGGTTTGCGGTCGCTTTCCTTTGATTTTATCTTTTCGTATAATTTATTGATGTTAACTATATTTATATTATATTTATACATTTTTTAATTCAGTGTTTTATTATGTAAACTTATTCACAAAATCCCAATTTTGTACAACTGCACTTCCGCGTACCATTTTCAATACAGAAAATGCCACTTCTACATCCCGCTGCAAACCTTCCAAGTTAACGGAACGCGCGTTCAAGGGTCCGAATAAACAGCCATTTTTCACCCTCGTGGCCGCAGCGAAAGCCTGGCGATCGAAACGCAAAAGTTCTCTCTTTCTCGAAAGGAGCGAGCGGGCGCAGGGGGATATTAACGATCAGCGGCATCACGTTGGCACTAAAACTTTTTGATGAAAGCGAGCACGTTAAAGCGGAGCCGTGAAAGCGCCCCGTTATCCGCGGCGACAACGGGCCGCGCTCGCCGGACGTAAAAGAGAGAGAGAAACGAAGAGCGGCGCGACCGACTTTTCTCTCCGCTTATATACGTATATGTATATATATATATATAGAGTCATCCCTCTATCTGCGACTCCGGGCTTCTTTTCTCGGCGCCTTTTATCCCCCCCCCCCCTTTTTTTAACGTTTATTGTCTCTCGTTTTACGCGAAGGGAATTCTCGTATTTTTTACGCTGGATTAATGACACTGTTAATTTTGCCGTTTTGGTCTTTCTGATGGTCTTTCTGATCTTCCTCCACGGGTTCGTCTCGGGTTTTTGGGTTTTATTACTGTAAAGACTCAAGAGCATCCGTTGATTGGAAAAAATGTGTCTGAGGGAAGTTACTTTCCTCTTATTAAAAATTAATGAACAGCTGCTTCTAGCAGAAGCTCTTAAGAATCAATTTAAATACATAACGTAATTTTGTATTATAGGTATATTCTGTATAAAAGAAAAAAAAGAAAAATAATAATAATAATTTAAAAATTCTTTGATGCAATAAATAATGCTTTTACAAGCCCATAAATTTCCATTTACTCAGCTTTTATCACCATAAAAGTGACCAAGATTACACTGAACAGCACACTTTGGCGAGTCATAAATTACAATAAAATGCAAAATCTGCATGGTAGACGCACAAAAAGTAACGTACAAAGGTGAACGAACGCAAAATTTTGAAAAACATTCAAACCAAATAGCCGCAAGACCTTCGCAGAAAACAAAAGTTCCAGGCGCCTTTGGCTTCCAGCTGAAAATCGCGCATATACAAATCTCCGCAAAAAAATTGACATAATACGCCGCAAGTCGACGTAAATGCGGCGCGCATATCGCTTTCAAAGTTCCCCGTTATACCGAATACTTCGCCGAGCCCGCTCGAGTCATCTTTCCTCCGCGAAAACTCGCAACTGGAAACCAGCAGCCACTATAACCTTATACGCAACTTCGATATCAAAGAGCGTGAAAGCGGCGCGGGTATAACTTTGTATATACACTCCAAAGCTCTCGGAGTCCAAGTTTGCCGGCGAGAATCAGGAGACGCGGAAAGTTCGGGAGCCGAGGCGATTTTTTTCGAGCGACGCGCGCCGTAATGCGCCATAATGCGCCTTTGTTGCTTGGCGGGCGGTAATGAGTTATCATCTCCTTCTCGCGCCGTTTTCTGAGGGACTCCGAGGAGTTTAAGAGGAGCCGCTTCTGACGCCTTTTTGTCGGCCGATTCCTCCGCCAATTTTCAGCGGGAAGATGGGGTCGACTCGGGCTTTGTTTCTTTCAGCAGGTGCGGCTGCTTTCCCTCGTAATTATCTCGGCTAAAGTTTTCGCGGGAAGTGTTTTGAATGAATAAAGAAGGCTTGTCTTTTTTTGAGTATATCTACTTTAAGAGTTCACTTTTTCTCAGGTTTTTTAAGCTTAAGTGCATTCATCATGCGAATCGTATAGAAATTATTTTGATTAAGTAAATAGAAAAAGATTCATTAAATTCGTGAAGTCGAATTTAGGGAAGGATGTAAATGTCAAGTTAACAAAGCAATGTTGACTTTTGACTGAATATTAAAATATTTACAATTAGCGCAAGACGCGTTAACAGTTAAACTACGCAAATCTTAACGTCCAACAAATTCTGTTCCCAGCCATTCATAAATCTAAAAATTGCTTCCTTTCATCGACGCAGCACTGCATAAAACTTCTGCGAAATCCATAAATCCGCCTCTTGCTCATCGACATAATTACAGAATCGAGCCGAGCGATATTTCGCAAAGTAAATCGGAGAGTAAAGTAAAACTCCCACTCGGGAAGCGGAGTCGGTGGTAAGAGTTAAGACAGAAGCGCGGCCGGAACATGAATCAGCGAACTTCACGCGGCCCGTCGTTCATTTGGGAATTCCGGCGAACGGCACGTCGAGGCCGAAAGCTCGGCGCATCGACTTATCGGCGGTTCAAGCTCGGCGGTCATTATTTCGCCGGAGAGATCTGCCTCGGAGAAGCCGCGGTTTTACGCTTTTTTCCCTCGAGTACCGCTTATTCGAAAAAGATCTGGGCTTTTGAGGTGATTCGATTGGCGTTTTAGGAGAGGGTATATTGTAAAGCTTTTTTGTTTTTTAGGTTTACGAGGCTTTTTGTGAGGTTTTTTTTGATATATTAGATTAATTTTATGAATCATTTATTGCAGGTTTATTGAATAGATGTTCGAAAATATTAAATTCATCTGTACTTTTCGATCTCTTTATTGTATATACAAAATATTATTCAAATTTATAAATTAATCACTGTACTACAAAGAATATTGATAGATATGTAGTTGATTAATTTAAAATAAAAATCTGAAAAACATTTCGCTAATTCGATCTGTTTTATCAGAAATAACCTCGCGGAGAGCCAATCTGTTACAAGCAATTTGGAAACTTGAACGAGCCAATAGTAATCCGACGCCTGCCTCAAGAGCTAAACCGGATTCCTCAGGAAGCCTGACGGCACTCTGCAAAACTGCACCGAAACCGACGCGGCGTCAACGCAACAACTCGTAAAAGACGAGCTCCGGAAGCGGCGCGAAATAATTGACGTTGCATTTCGCCCCCGTTCCCCATTGCGAGGAAGTCGCTCGTTAAAACGCGCGTATCAGGGAGGCTCGTCCATTGTCGCGGCTTCACGGATCCGCTGATTGTACGCTCAATGCCTTTCCGATGTCACGGAAGCCGTCATTTTGACCCTTATCCTCCGCTTTCGTTCAACGGAGCGATAAAGCTAAACTCCGACTTGCTTCTTTGCTCTTTCGTGTCCTGGTTTATCAAGTTATACATATATATATGAAGCTAAATTTTAATGTTTTTTAAGGTCTGGTTTAAGACCGTTGCGAAGGAGCTGATTAACTTAACGATTATTTGTCGGTGGTATCGAAATAACTAACACTGTTTCAGGGTATTCGAGGTTTTGACAACCGGGAAGAGAATAACAGTATCTGCGATTTTTCACTTTTTAAGACTCCTCGCGGAGTTTCCTTTTGAAGTACGCGAGAGCTTCGCGAATGCGGCGCGGCGTTGTTATGCTGGAACTTTTTGATTTACGATGTTTGATGTTCGTTGCTGGTCTTTCTTTAGATCTCGAATTTCAAAGGTAAATCCAGGACGGATAACGTACATAATACAAAAGATAATCATCTTATTCCAATGTGTGTTTTATTGCATTGACATTCAAAACTTCACAGTTATAATTATTGAAATTGATTTTTATATAACGAAAATTTTAAATGTCTGAGCAACATAGTTATAAACTGGATCAGCGACTAAATTATCTCATTCAAACGAGATTGAGATGTTCACTGGCAAAGAGAATTTAGGGATTAAATTAAATCTAAAAATAATTAAAAACCCTTCTCAAGACCAAAGAAAGATCAATCCTCTAAATCCGCCGCAACGTCCCACCATCCCTCACATAAAAACGCAAGCGGCGTTCACCGCTAATTGAATCAGCCACGTACAAAATCTATACGAAGAGCTCGTTAATCGCATTGCACTGGGCGGTGGCCCGCATAATTTCCGCGGAGCGGTGCGACGAGCCGCAGCGGCGATAAATTTTTCCGAACCCTCCCCATATTAATCCGGCCCTCGAACGCGTGGCTGCTGGCAAAATAAAGAGGTCAGAGAACTGCCTATTGTGCCGGAGAGCGGCCCGGAATTGCTCTAAGTCTCGAACTATTTTGTAGCTCGTGTGACATAAACCCGCTGCTTCCTTAAAATTGTAGAAATTTTTAAAACCTTTAATAAAATATATCAGAATTAAATATTTCATAGAAATTTTTGTACTACTGTAACCTCAAATTCATGACTTTGACATGATTATTCGGTGCTCGTAGTATAAAATACGGTTACACTGAGAAAAAAATTTCATTGAATCAATGAAATTAATGAATCAAAGAATTAAAAAATTGATCGACTGGCAAACATGTTCAAAGAATTAAATATTGCCTCTGTATGATTACCGATTTCAGTAATTCAATAAAACTTTTTTTTCTCGTTGTATAAAATACGAAAAGTATTAATTCTATTTTCAAAAGTCAAATTAATTATATTTGAATTCTTTTTCGAATCCAGTCTAATGCAGCGACAGGAACCAAAGTTTTCAGTATTTTAATATCCGGATCTTGGTTTACTTCACCAGATATGAAAAATCAAAATGCGAATCAGTCATTTATATTTTATAATTGTAATATATAACTATAATTTGTACAAATATTTCTTATATTTTAAAAAGTTCTGAAAAAGATGTACAGACTGAAATTGAAGACTGTTGAATATGCGTAGATAAAGTACATATCTTTATTCCACACCCGACGGAAAAACCCACTTTTTGTCCCTGATAAACGGGGCAAAAGTAGCATATTTTTTCCGAAAACTATTTTAGCGGGGCAAAAGTAAAATTAGTGGGACAAAAGTAAAATTAGCGGGGCAAAAGTAAATTTAGCGGGGTAAAAGTAAAATTTTGCGGGGCAAAAGTAAACTTTTTCCAAAAATTGTCAAAATTCCCAAATTTTCAAAAAATTTTCAAAAATCTAAAAAATTTCATAAAATGTTCAAAATTTTCAATAATTTCAAAATTTTTAAAAATTTCAAACTTTTCAAAAATTTCAAAATTTTCAAAAATCTCAAAATTTTCAGAATAAGAAGTTGTTTCGATCCCACTTTTCAGAACCAAAAAGTGGCTTTTCCGATCGAGAGTGGAATAAAATACTATGTGCAACACGAGGCAAAAGTAGATTTATCCCTTGGGTGATTATACTACCCTTACGAGAATATTTTTTCCTCGGGTGATTACTGCCCTCGCTTTGCTCGGGCAGTAAACGCACCCTCGCGAAAAATATTCTTGTTCAGGCAGTACACTCACCCGCGGGAAAAATCTTCTACTTTTGCCCCTTGTTGCATAATGTACTATTAATATTCTATGTGTTTTTATTTTTAATTCTCCTTTTGAAAGAGAAAGAAAAAGTTTTTGAATTCTGCTTTCAAATTGAAAGTTCGAAACGCGCACACGGCACACATGGCTGCCATCTTCGGAGATTTAAAACTAACCGACACAAATGCCAATATGATTATCCAAAGTTTTTTTATTTTCTGGTGTTACTTGGAGATATTCATGAGATTAATTACTTTTTCCTTTTATTCTTGTGAATAAACACATATATTTTGAGTGTCTTATAGCTTTATTGTAGTTTATTAGGGATCTATACCTTAAGTGAATTCATTATTACACAATGTAATAATGAACTACTTAGGTCACGGATAAGCGTGACTTAAGTGCGAGTTTAGATCAGACAGTGCTATAAAAACTTATAACACACCAAAAAATCTTTAAATATGTGTAAAAAAATAGTCAGGTAAATTCTATGTAATTACCAAGTGGAAGATGGAACTCCAGTAGATTTCTAAAGATAGGACGCAACGGAGGTCAGGTAGTTTATCGAGTAATTTTTCCACTCGACCATAACTCACTTTTATGTACCAAGAAGCCAAAACGCTTACTAGAACTGTTAATAATGTTATTATTATGACAACATCTTCGCTGATTCCTGCGCGAATCATTTGATTCAATGACGCTGAAGTCGAAAGACAGTCTACCTCAAAAGAATCTATAGACTTTAATTAATTTGATTTATTATTATTATACTGAAACCCAGGTGAATAAAAATTAAAAATTTGTTAGTAAAAATTATTATTCTACGCGAATACGGTCACAGACTATTCATATGATAATTTTCGCCAACTACGTTTGTAAACGTTCTAATTCCGTTTTTAATATTTACCAGCTGATAAATTTATTTTTAGAGAAAAAATAAATAATTTTCAAATCTATAGATAGCAGTTATAGGTATGTTGTTTGCTTCTGGTATCTTATTAGTTCAATTTATCGCAGATTGCCAAATCCCAAATAAAAATCCTAGTAAGAATGATTATAATAAATGCATGATTATCTCAAGTTAAATCATGACAATGTGATCAATTATATTATTAATTTTATCGACATAATAAAAAGAGATTATTTTAATTCATTAATATTAAATTTTATTAATAAAATTTTTAAGATTTTTTTGGTGTAAAAAAAAACTGGCGAAAGTCTGGCTTGTTTGACGCGCAAAAGTCTCACGGAGGTCTGACTAAGGCCACTATCCCAGACTTTTTTTATTTCCTTAAATTCTTTTGCTCAGACCTTTTCTTAATATTGAAAATTTCTTTAAAAGGCGCAAAGATTAATTAAATAAAAAGCAAATATATTTCAAAGCGATAAAAATAAAAAAATTAAAATTTCCCGAACCCGTATTCGAACCCAAAGCCTCCGCCGCTCTTTAGGCAAGCTTTTTACCGCTGATCTATTTTTTGTCATTATGGAATAGGGAGAGAGACTAAATTTCGGCACGCAGTGAGCACGGAACAAAACATCGCTGGCCCGCTACTTCTTGCGAAATAAGGCAATAAGCGTTTTTTAAATTTATCATTATGTATTTAGGTTCTTTTTTTATCGGTTTTTATCGTTTTGATTAAAGGAAAAACGATAATTATTGACGTAATTAACTAAAATGATGCAACTAATAAATGAGTGAGCAGGAACGCATTTTTGACCATTTTGCTTTGTGAGCGACAGTTGATCACTTCGAATAATGACAATTTTTATTTTGTTAGTTTTGCTTGGGCTTATTGCGTTTCATGTACGAGTGCGATACGACAGAATCGGCAGAGCAGCTGCAAATGTACCTGGACCGTTTGCCCTGCCGTTTTTTGGAAATGCTTTATCGTTTGATATCTCTTCAGGAGGTAAGTTTAAGACTCGAATTTTGGACTGAACTGTTTGTTAATGCGAAGGATTTTTTTAGTGAAATTGTGGCGGACGATACGTAAAATTACTAATGAATACTATCCCGTAACCAGAGTATGGACGCCTACGCATGTTGTTTTTAGTATAAGACATCCAGATGATATAGAGGTGATATAAGTGTTGTTTTTTAATTATTTTTTCTTATATTTTTCAAGTTTTAAGCAACCTTGTTTTGAGGCAGGTTTTACTTAGCAGTGAAAATGCTATTGAAAAAGGTTTTGCATACGACTATTTTCGTCCCTGGCTCAAGGAAGGTCTTCTTTTCAGCGAAAGTATAGTATTTGTGTTAAATACGCGTACGAGAATTTAATCGACTTAAATTGAAATACCTTTTTTTTTTATTATTTAGGGGGAAAGTGGTACCACCGACGACAAATTATAACTCCGGCATTCCACTTTACTATTCTGAGAAAATACGTAGAGATTACGCAAGAGCACGGTGCGAGCTTTGTCCAGCAACTTCGGGCTCGGGGTAGAGAAACGGTCGAGAGCCTTGTGCCACTCTGTTCGAAACTTACTCTCAACATTATTTGCGGTGATTAGTAAATTTTTCAAAATTTATTCTTTCATAATTAATAAAATAATGTTTCCTTTAACAGAAGCTGCGATGGGCATTACTTTAGACAGATTAGACGAGAAAGAATTAAATACGTTTTTAAAAGCTACTCATAAAATCGGGCAGATCATTACTTATAGGTAAATTTATTTTCCTATCTGCATGACATTATAATTAAAATATTTCTCGACGGCTAAGTTGGCAGAGTGTCGAACCTTTAACTAGATCCCGACCTCCACCGAAAACTGATATTTGGACACCACTGTACTTATTTACAAGTGTCTAACAAGTAACGTGAAAGCTAGTGGTTCGGAATCCACAATAAACTGTATGTCCCCGTTATTGTACACAAGTGCAACAATGCAGAGCGGCATAAGACTCGAAAAAAAAAAATAAATAAATAAAATAAAATATTTAAAGCAGTAATTTTCTATATTTAAAGAGCAACACACCCATTAGTACAAGACTGGTTTTTACGGTTTATGCCATTTCTGAAAATATGTCGAGTCCAAAAGCAAGCTATTTCAGTACTTGACGATTTTACGGACAAGGTATTACTCAATTCTTTTCTTTTGAAAGCTTCCGGATAAATTGAATGCTTGTCTGCATAATTTTTTATATTTTAGATCGTAAAAGAAAGGAGAGAGTATCACGAAAGTACAGAATTCAAATATCTGCAAAACTTAACCGATGACGTCGCAGACGAGGATGATGTGTTCGCAGGTAAAAGCTCCCATTGATTATGTACTATTTCTACTACTAAAACGATTTTGTAGGATGGTTAAAATTATTTAAATGAACTTTTTAGCTCGCAAAAAGCGATTGGCTTTCCTTGATCTTTTATTGGCAGCTGAAAAGGACGGGTTGATAGATGACGCGGGAATTAATGAAGAGGTGAATACGTTTATATTCGGGGTAAGTGCCATTTATAAAAAGAATTTTCGGTTCATCATGAAAAGTAAACCCTCAGAATTATTTAAGAATGCAATTTTTTTGCAGGGTCACGATACAACGGGAGTTGGTCTAACTTACGTTTTACTTCTATTAGCTGAGCACAAAGAGGCTCAGGTAAGAAAATGGGCTCCTAAGGCAGTATAAGAATTTTGTTATGGTCATTATAAAGATAAATTAAAGGTTTAAAGATTAAAATTGATTTACAATTACAAGGACAAAGCGAGAGCTGAAGTAACGGAAATTTGGAATAAAACTGGCGGCAAAATAGGAATGAAAGAACTTGGCGAATTTCACTATCTGGAGCGTTGCATCAAGGAAGCTTTTCGACTTTTTCCACCAGGCCATACGATATTACGTCAGGTGTCCGAAGATATTCAATTAAGTGAGTTGTTTTTAATACCGCGAAAATTCGAAAATAAAACCTTTTTTCAAGAAGATTAAAACTTTCGAATCTTAAAATATAAGTCAGTGATAAAAAATAATAATTACACTATATTAATTAATCGCGTTATATAATTTTAAAATATAAAAAAGGATTTAATGAGTCAAATAGATATTGTGTTCTGAATTACAATCTGCATTTAGATCAAACATGTAATTATTTTTTGCGCCGCCCGCCCAAAATTTCTCTATAAACATGAAATGAAAAGAAGTATTTGTCTTTTTTAACTTTCAGAACATCTATTTTTACCAAAAGGATCAGACATTGTTGTACACTTCTTCGATCTGCACAGAGATCCGAACTTCTGGCCTGAACCAGAAAAGTACGACCCCGACAGGTTCCTTTTTGAAAACGCGAAGGGTCGACATCCTTTTGCATATTTACCCTTTAGTGCGGGTCCTCGGAACTGCGTCGGTAAACATAATCGCCATTATTTATTTTGTAAATAAATCGTTAAGGATTTAACTGTAGAAATAAGAAATTTTACTTAAAATATTTTTAGGCCAAAGATTCGCTATGCTCGAAATGAAAGTTTTGATGGGTCTTATACTCTACAATTTTTATTTGGAGCCTGTGGATAACACGCAGGACATAGAGATATCAACAGACATAGTTCTTCGACCATCGAAACCGGTTCACGTAAAGTTTGTCCAAATAGAGAGAAGCGCCTAAGAATCTTAACTGTGTAACAAAACTTACATTAATAAATAGTTTTCTTAATCAATATTGTTTTTTTATTTATTTTCGAGAATAATAACCGATATTGGAATTAAAAAACAATTGGGATGGTAGACTCGAAACATGGTGTGACTTACTACACTCTAACTTTATCTACTGAATATGGCTCAGGTTCATTCTGTAAATTGTTTAATTCGAGTGCATTTTAAAATTGAATCAAATTTTGTACGGTTGCATTGACAAATACATCACAAAGCAACTAGCTACGATCTCTACCTTTGCTTTTAATAATATTCTATACTTGTCTTACTCAACTTCGGCTTTGAAATGCGCGCAGCCACCGGCGCTCATTACGGCTCTTTCTCTTTCGAAATTGAGAGCGCCGGGTGAAAACTCTGCACTTGACAAAGCGGCTGCGAAATTTCCGAGAGTGCAATTTCAATTGAAGCAAGCTCACACACAGTCTCTCTCTCTCTCTTTCTCTCAACTGCAGCCTAAGCAAGTGTACTTGCCATTGTTGCAAAGCGCGAAACGAGGCAGTCGAGCCGCCGCGACGGCCACTCGACCGCTTGCTCTTTTCCCTTTCGCTCATTATTTTTTTCGATTTAGCGAGGGGAGAAACAATTTTTATTCCCGCGATGGTTCGTTCGGGCGACGGTGCAACAAATTCTCGCGTTGGAGAGGATTTTCGTTTTTCAGTTTCCAACGTTCTTCGAGCGACAATATTGGAAAGATACGTGGAGCGATGAATTTTGCATTGTGTCGGATGCTAAAGCGTATAATCTTTTGAAAGTATTTCAAGCCAGTAACGTAGCTGTAAAAAGAGACGTGCTGTAAATATGCATTTAAATGCGTTCACAGGTTTTTTTTTTTATAAATTTAATATGTTAATTTGTAAAATAAAACGTAAATTAGGGCGAAAATGCTTTAAAAGGTTTTTCGGCTGTTTAATTTGCGTCTATAATGTTGGTCGTTAGTTCGTTGCCTCTATTAGATAGCAGGGAATTGGGTCATTCTTACTCATGATCCAAATCAAGGAATACATTGCGTCGCCCGAATTTAGAGCGACTAATAGATTTACGTAAACAAAAAATAATTACTGAGCTTTAGTAAGCGCATCCTTGACATTAAAATGAAGTGGCACAAAATAAAATAGTTCTCGTACTCCACGGTGAAGATTGAATAATATAATATCCTGAATCCCTTTGTAATGTGTTGAAGAACGCATTCGCAACATAGCGAACATCAAAGCGCTCCTTTCACCAACATATAATTATAGCACTCAGCTGTAATTTTACTAATGGACTCTCCTAACATGTAACAGTCGCCGTATGGCTTCCAATCTACGTGTTAAATAAGAAAATCTAAGTAAGATTCACTCATAATGCTTGGAAAATGACTTTGACTGAATTTTTATGCGAGTTTACTTTTCAGCTTGTTTAAGGTTAAAAAAATTGTGGCGCAAAAAGAAAGAAATAAAATCTAGAAGGGTGAACTCGTTATAAAAACGTATTTGAAACTTTCAAGAAAAAACTTAGCCATAAGAAAAAGTTTTAACAATAAATTTCGAAGCTGTAAAATAAACTAAGGCTGCTCAGTTGATTCAATAAAAGTTTATTACGATGCGCTCATGAAAAACTTTTTTTAAAAAGCATCGACGACACAAAAACAACTCCTCGAAACAACGAGCGAATCCGAAAAAGTACTAAAGCCAGAACATCAATCAAACCGATCTCACGTCCAGCCGCTCGAAAGTTACAAAAAATCTCCCTCGATTCATTCCGAAACAGAGAAGCATCCCCTTTCGAAAGGGGTAACCTTCGAAAAAGCGAAAAAAATTCGGATAGCACCGCGCGACCCACTCGGCCCTTCGCGTTCCGAAATTCCAGTCGTCATCCGGCGCGCCGTTGTTGCGTCGCCTGCAGGTGTCAGTGCCGACAGTTGCGGTTCCTCCTGCACTTCCGCGTTGCTTCGATCTGCGCGCAAGCCGCAAGCCGACGTATATGTAGGGCTATCGATTCGTTTGCTTCGCTTTTAGGCCCCCTTCCTGGAATTTATATTGTCGCTGTCTATACTGTTCTTTGCTTTCGCCGAGTGATTTGCCTTGGAATGGAAGGGAGTTTTTTTTAGGGTTGGACGGAGATGAGCTCTGCTAGTTGTTGCTTTTAAGGTTTGTAGTTGGGATTTGGAGGATTTAAGCTACTTTGGTATTTCATCATAGTCGGAAAATATTTGGTATTGGCTGCATTTCTAAGAAACGTATTTTTTAGCGTGGTTAGTAGAGTAAAAGTAGATTAGCACATTTATGAATTATTAGATAACTGAAACATTTATTTGATAAATGGAAACATTGTCGTAAATTTTTACAAATGTTAGTGTAGTCACATTTTCATGTATTTTGCGGTAATTAAGTAGTAATTTTATAGATATGCAAATATATATTTTCTATGTGAAGTATCACTGCAATGTTGTATCACTGCGTATATTTTATCTGAGAAATGTTTAATGAAAATATAAATTTACTTCTTGCTGAAATGCCGTAATTATTTTAGTTTTATTAAATTTTATAACTCTAATTCATTTAAATACCTCAAAAATTCTTTTTGTTGCTTCGTTTTATGATATTCTGGAGTTCTAAATAATTTTAAACGGCGGAATTGTTGTCTAGACTATTGAATCGCAAATAAATCAGTTAATGGGGCGTTCGCTATTCTGTCTATAATAAAGCATTAGTTATAAATAGATTATGGCTATATATGTTTTGTATATCTATATTGTTCGAGCGAATATTTTGAATGGTGACTAACAGTAATGCGCATCGACTTTAAGCATGGCGCACTAAATTTTGAAGCTCAAATTGCGTTGCATGAAAGTAAAATATTAAACTCTTTTAGCTAAATAATGAAATTTTCACTTGACCTGAATAATATATTATTACACAAACATTAAAGACCAAAGCCGTGACAGTTAAATTAAATACACTTTATTTCGCTTCATTTAAAATTCGAATTGCTGGTTTTTGGTCATCAACGGCTTTCATCGAGAATACCGAAATTAAAAATTTAAATAAGGGCGATTTATTATCAAATTTCAAACTACATTACATTTATACCCGAGTCTTTTGTATCTTCAAAATACAAATCGCATAAATCAACGAATAAATGAAATTTTTCAAAAGCCCTCCAACTAAAACGACCACCTTTGAACTTCGACCTAAAATCCATTCTAAAACAGCAAAAACGAATAACATCTCGAACGGCTTTCCCTCCCTTTAATAAAATTTATACTCCGCGTAAACTCATGTTTTACCGAGCGCTTCTTTCACCTCCGAATTTCCAGCGTCTCGACGCACATATTCGGCGATCGTCGGCCCTGTCTCATGTAAATGCGCCGCCGTCGGGCACAACTTCTCGCGCAGACGGATAGACAGATAAAGAGCGAGGGCGGGAAGAGGGGGGAGAGAGGGTGGGGGGGGAGGTATAACGTGGCCTGTTTATGTAGTAAATCACTCTGGCCCAGGGCAGGAGGCCAAGAAGGCTGACTCTTTCCCCTTATTCGCAGGCGGCCCACGTCTCCGTCCGCTCATTCGACTTCTTTCCCGAGCTCCTAAGTATGTATGTATGCGCGGGGGGAGCCGCCGCGAGGCTTGAAAAATATAGACCTTTCGGGGCTTCGAAGGGTGGGAGTGGGGGAATTTTTCGGTGCGTTTTTATTAGTTTCGGGACAAATTCGCCGGTGTAGCTTCTCCTCGGTTTTTATTCTCGATGCGGTGTACCGAATTTTGCAGATTGGAGAAATTATATGTGGTATTAAGAAGCGCTATTATTTTCGCATCAGGCACATTTTGTGTCAGACAAGTTTTCTCTCAAACGGGATGAAAGTTTTGTTCGGGATGTATTAGAAAGACATTCTCGTGAATCAGATTTATTTGTATTATTATTATTGAATTAAGCGCGTAAAATTCAAAACTCTCATAAGAAAAAAAGGATCTACGAAGCACGTAAAAGAATCTTCGACAATAAGTTTTCCCGCTACCTTAAATTTTCATCGGACTTGTGCGTCATACGACTCGGAACCTCTCCTTTATATTCGTCTTCGTTATGAAACTTTCTCCCAAGCATTTATATCCCCGACTGGGTCATTTACCATGGAATCCCTCGCGTGTGCAAGGATTTTCCAGCGCTCTCGAATTCTTTTCCCCAGCTGAGCTCGAAAAAACGACGGTCCGATCGATCGATCGACGCTCGCCGATGGAAATGCGACGATTTTTGCGTCGTAGCCGCTGAATCGTCGCGGTTAATCGCCTCGATTCGAGGTGTACGGGATGGAAGTAACGCGTAATCCGCGTTTAGTTTTGTTAATCCCCCCCCCCCTTCATTTTCGTGCCGCGCGCGAAGCTGCGCGCCGCGCCGTGGATTTATTTCGGGGGCCGAATTTTACGCGCATTTATCACGCGAAGTGTAAGCAATTGCTTCAGTTGCGTTGAAAAATTGCGGGAATTTGCGATTTGCCGGGTCGCCGTAGAAAATTATTCTGAAAGCTTAGTATCAAAAACTGGATTATTCATCTTTTAAGTAAAGAAATGAATTTATATAGCCGAGCAATTCGCATTAATACTTAATTTTTGTTACATAATTTTTCATTGCTTTTTTTAGGCTAAAAGCATAACAGTATCCCAAATATAGGCGCGTATCGATTAGATATTAATTCAAAGAATCGGTTAAAATTTCATAATTTGAAAGCTATCGTACCTTCTATTTGCGTAGATGCTAAAAAACCCGACCGGTATTTCAACTTTAGCCATGTGTCAATCCCCCGCAGACTTCCAAAACTAAAAGCCCCATCCACCCCAAAAAAAGAAAAAAAAAAAAAATCCACCTCTCAAAAGCTCCGTTCGAAGAATCGGTCTCCGAAATTCGGAGCGCTCGATAGATAAAGCAATTAACGCGTCCCCGGAGAGCCTTTCTCCCGTAGAGCCGGTGCCCGCCGCAGGCGTTCACGCACCTTCAAAGCGGCCAGAGAGCGGCGGGGGCGGCGGAGAGGAAGCCGCAGAGTCGGCCGTCGGTGTCCGGGGGGGAGGGAGGGGGGGAGGCGCATAAAAGGCGTAATACCAGGAGCGAAATTTCGGCGGCCAATTCAATTAGCGCGCCTATCCGATTGTATATCCGCCTCCGTCGCATTATCTTCGACCCAGTTTCCCGCTTATCGCGCCCGGCGCGCTCGAGCTCTCTTCCGCTTCCGAGAGGGAGGGGGAGAGGAGGCTTCCGAGGGTGTCAAGTGCGTCTGCTCGATCGCGCGTACGGAGCACGGCGGCCTCTCGCCGCTAGAGGAATGCGCCGTGTGATCTTCGAAGCCGACGGGATGATTAGCTGCCCGGAGGGCTGGGAGGGAGTGGGCTTTGTTTTATTGATTGGCTCGCTGGGGGGGTTAGGAGAGGTTACGAATTTTGGGAAACGCGGGTCGGGGATGGTTTGGATGGTTTCGAAAGTTGGCGGTGGGTGTTTGCAATTATTTTTTAGTCGGGTAATGGGGTAAAAAGTGTAATGAGAGTTAGAAACATTTAAGGTTGAATTATAACGAATGTATAGGTCGCGTCTTCTGCGTTACTAAAGTAATCATGAAAGTTACTAAACAAATGATCCAAGTAATTTTTAGTTGAATTAAGAAAGTTTACCAAGACGCAGGTAAACTTTGTTACCGAAACCGAGACTAACTAAATTATTCTTGCATAGATCAATTGACGTTTCAATTATACACTGACGATCGCATTGAAGTAATGAAAAATAACTAGAGTCAATAACTCAATTATGACAATATCATTTTTACACTACTCCTTGTATATAAACGGAATAGAAATATTTCCTTTCTTAAAAAGCGGCAATTGGGAAGCCTCTTTTTAACTTCAACATCGGTTTAATTTCATTAACACTTCGCTTTTGTGATGCGTTAATACGACACTGACAAATGGGAACGCATAAATTCTGACTGTGACAAATTCGCGAGTGTCTAAAGTAAATGCATCCGCATCTTTAGATATATTTAGTGGAACCAGCTAATTATAAACATTGCATCCGAATACACAAGTTATCCACGTCCACGCACTTTCACCGCGTCAATTTTCCCAAATTTATCGCGACAACGCAAAACGCTCGCAGTAAAAACGACCGACAGAATGCTCGCACGTCACACTGAATGATCATAAATCTTCCGTTAAACGCGCGCGCTGCGTTACCGAAAATCGTCGTATATCGATAAAACGCGCCCCTAATTAGTGTCCCTAATAAAACACTTTCCGAAATTAACATCAAACGCGCGCGAGAAGAGCCCGATAGACAAAAAAAAAGGAAAAAAACGAACTCACTCCAGCCTCCTCCAATATCTAAAGTGCTCTCGAGCAATCGATATCCATAACACAACTAACCCTAGATTCCAACGGCGGCGTCGTCGCTTGATAGCGAGAGTAACGGGCAGGAAGCGAGGCGGTGTAGGCCTCATTTGCAGGCTGGGGGCAGGCAGCGAAGTTCGCAGCTGCGCAGCCTCTCATATCTGGCTTGTCGGCTATAAGCTCTCTCTCTCTCTTCCCTCCTTCGTATATCCCTTTCAGCGGCGAGAGAGCCCGTTTAATTGCGGCCTAATTATAACGCACGCAGCCGCGCGCGGCCGCGTTCTCGCGCCTTAGCGGCTTTCGAACTTTCCCGAAACGCGAGAGAGCCGCGCGCGATGTGTGCTGGTATAAAGCGCGCCAGGCGAAAGCCTCTGCGTTGCGTCTTGGGTTTATGGCTCGGCCGTGCGGTGGAGATGGGCGATGGTGCGGAAAGAGCGACGGGCGAGGGCGGCCTTTTGAATTTTCGAGCACGATTATTTTGACTGCGGGATTTAGAAGGTGATTTCGGAAGGATGGAGGAGGTGGGAATGAGGTCGATTTATGATTTTAGAAATGGCTTAACGTGTTTATGGTTTTTCGTGATACTTACGAAGTAATAGTTTAAGTGACGTTTGTTTTTTACATTTTTGAAAATTAGTTCATTAATTTTATACAATTCATTTGTATACAATATGAATTTCTTTGTATCGTTTTGTTACTCAGTTTGCATACGTTAAAAGAGTTTATTATTAAAAACGCATTTCTTATCAAAAATTAAACTATGTAATAAAACATAATAGAAAATGGTAGGAAAGGGAGATTTTGCAGACTGTTATGTCATCAGTTTAATGATAAATCTGCAAACATTGATATCTTTATTCTTTTATGAAAAGTATAGTATTTACGCGAGAAAGTTTAAGTTTACAAGGTAACAAAGTAAAACAAAATTATGTGGGCATTCCCGCGGGAAATTTCTTTTGTACCAAATGCGGTGGAAAATTATGTAGTTTTACGAGGATTCCAGCTTTACAAGCTTTTATGAGGGACACTGCTGGGAGAACTTGCGTAAAAATAGAGCTTGCATTCTAACAGTTAGAGTCAAGAATTTTTTAAACAATTGGCTTGGAAATAATTTAATCTTTGTAAAATTTAATAAATTGATTTATCGTTATTCAGCTTAGATATTATTTGCATTTGATTGATAATATTTTTGTAATTGAACCGATTGCTTTTCATTTCAGAAATAAAGATTGATTAAACGCTCTGAAATTCAGAGAAATTTCGATTAAAGTTTTATTTAAGTAAGATTCTCATACAATATCTACCAAAAGTAATTGACTCTTAAAGTTCCAATCTAAAATGATAATTACCCTTTGAGTTTATCAACAAAAAGGGCCGCCGGTAGCCCATTTCTCTTTTCAATTTTTAATTTGAAAACTTGGATAACGGGTCATCCCCGAGTTTCACCCCTCCAACTGCCAATTCTCTCTCGCACTCAAGTTTTTCAAACTTCCGCCTTAGATGATGCCGCCACGCGCGTAAATTCCAATACGAAGCCGAAACAAAAGGAAGGTAGCCGCCGCCTTAGAAAACGCAAATACCTGCCGTTTATGATGCGAGCGTCGATTGCAGCGAAAAGACAAACCGAGGAAAAATGAGAATTCGAGCTTTAATCGAACACCAGACGGCAGAAGTTCGAAAGCTCGTTTGCGAGCGTCGAGCTTTCCTCTCTTTTCGGGTCAAGAGAACCGCCTCCGCCGCTCTTGTTCGCATTCTGTCGAAGTTCCTTTCCCGGCGGCCCTTCCGCTCTGTGTCTCATTTTCATTCGTCATTCGTCGCTACAGGCCGCTTTTTTTTTGTAAAAATTTTCGCCCAACTTTCGGTACGAGGGACTCCCAAGTACTTACTAATTTTTAATGGTCTGTCAGACTTCTCAGCTGGAATTAGGGTGTTTTCGAAGCGTTTTTTTTTCTCTTTTCAGGGAATAGGAAAGTTTCCGCGAGCGAAGATGAAAGGACGTAGTTCGGTATTTCACGGATGTTCATAAATAGACGACGTACGCTTTAATCAATTTTAGAAAAGTTGGTTTTACGACTTGGGCAGTAGAAGGAAATAAAATTTAAACCGCAAATATTGACGTTAGAAGAAAGAAAGCGTTTGATGTTTGTAAATAGCGGAGCCAGTATATACTTGTAATCAGTTTATCACGCAATGAAGCGAACAATGAAGTCGTAAACACGCTGAGGACGGCAATAAAATTCACGTTACATTTTACAGCTTCTGCGCCAATAAATCGCGAATATGAAATAAATATTGGCAAGTCTACATTATTGAGTGCCCACGCATCCTGTCATAAACTGAATCTTACTGCGCTTCTGCACTACGTTAAAAGCTAAAAGTTCAATAATTTTCAAAGTCGCTCTTCCGCGGATGTTTGTTTATAGCCAATACACAACATTTACCGAATTTGATGATTTGAAAAATTTTAGCAATTTTAAGAAAACCAGTAGAAATCGGTGGAATGAATATTCCATAAATCAAATTACTGTACTGAATTCAGAACGATATTCGAAATTCCAATTAAAATAAATAAAGGCGAATCCGTGAAAATGCACAAAAATCAAAGGATCCCCGAACTTGGCATTAAAGTGAAAATTCATTCGGCGCAGAAAGAGACGTTTGCCCAATTTTCTTCCTTTTAGCTCGCATTAACCGTCGCCGAGCAGTACGAGTTCCCCAAATAAAAAAGTAAACGAAAAGCAGCCTTCGAAAAGGGCGCGTCAAAAAGGGAGCATTACGAGGCGGCGCTCAAAGAGCCCCACTTAACTCCTCGCCAAGCGCCGCTCTCCCGTATTTGTGCAGAGTGCGACGATATTAAATTTTATTCTCTCTGGCTCTTCGGGAGGAAGAAGCCAAGGAGCTGTACTTCTTTTTTTCGCTCCTCGCGTCTTAGAGGCTCCGAACGCGAGAAGGGAGAGGGATGAGAGGGTTTGGGGAAAAAGAAAAATGCGATTCGAGCGCGGGACAAAGAGGGGTTGAGTAAGTTTTTTGTGCGGTTTGTTTGAAAAAGAGAGCTGTTACCTTGACCTCTCGAGCAAATCACTTGGGGTTTTTTACAGAGTAATGCGAACACGAATGGTATGATTTTGCTTATTAAAATAAAAATGGATATTTTGTAAGAAATTTTGGTACCACTACGTTGCAAATTAGTTTTCATTCATTGCGTTATTAAAATGAATTTAATATGAAATTAAATTGCTAGCAACGAATCATTTCACCTTTTCAAAAGCTGCATTGAAAGGCATATGCATAAATATTCAAGAATCAACATCAAAACCAGAATGTATAGTAAACATCAGCTTTGTCTTGAATTGCCTTTTAGAATATCAAGGCAAACGATTAATAATTATAATAAGGGCGTAATCTGTACTCGAGTAACGCGAGTAATGTGTAAGTTAGGCTAAATCCTACAAGTTTCATGCTCCTAATGTTTCCTGTGAAATTATATATGCAGTTACAGCAGAATTTATACATGAAATGCCGCCTGAAAGCGCGCCTCTGAACGTATATTAACATAATACGTCGATGTACAAAAACTACACTGAGAAAAATGTCATAGAAAAATTTATTATATATATAAGAAAAATTACTATATTGTATAGTAATGCGGGGACATATTCAAGTTATAAAACATTTTATTATACTA
>JAWWML010011866.1:16815-28221 GCA_035047165.1 Ormyrus rosae | reverse complement strand
TCGCTGCTGTGTGGAAGAGGGTTAATGACAAGACCCGCATCATTCTCCGCTTTTATCCGCCATTGATGTACCTCATGCTGAATAAGAAACTCATGAACCCTGGACTTAAAACTGGGGAGTGAAACCTCACTGAATACAATTCGGGGACTACTCAGCATGTTCAGGAGCCTTGACGCCGCGCAGTGAAAAGAGCAAAGAGAGAGAGAGAGAGAGAGGATATCCCTCTCTCGCAGTTTCGTCAATGGCTCGATGGAATTCAATTTCGCGCGAATAATTGCTCGCGCATTTATGTATGCGCGATGATTTTTTGCGGCCTCGGCCGCGGAGAGGAAAGAAGAAGAAGCAAGCGGCAGCGGCAGCAGCGAGGAATTCGCCGGAGAGCCGTGCGATTTAATTAAGTCGCCGATATAAATTCTGAGATCCGAGGGAGTGGAAACTAATCGGCCGCTCGATAGGGCTTGATTGGAGCACTTAGGAACGAGAGAGCGACCGAACGCGTCCTTGAGCGGAATCGATGAACCGAGGAATTCGGGCTGCCGATCGCACGATGCTGCCGCTGCTGCTGCTGCTGCTGCCATCGCCGTCGCGCTGATTGCTCCTGTGTGTATGTGTGTATGTTGGGAACCGACCCATCGAGCGCGGAGTTAAGGTTAGGACTTTTGATGGAAAAATCGAGTTAATGAGTTGAAACGGCGCGCCCCGAGGGGATTCGCGGCGACGAATGACAGATTTAATCGGAACCTAATTCGATAGATCCTTCTTCCGTCTTGTTAAAAATTTCCGGCCTTGATTATGCGCGATTTTATACCGCGAAAACAGTCCCAGTTATCTTAGGAAATAAGCATTATTCTAGGGTTTACGTCGAACTTACCTCCCCCATCTCAAATAATAGCAGTATCCCGCGCTTGTTCACGCTTAAATGGCAGAGAATAAGCATGCAAATTTAAATAGAGATTTGCATATTGTTTAACGAGACGCTGCTTTTTCTATCTCCGCTTACCCTACGATGCCTTTCCCATCAAAGTACAAAGGAACTTTTCAGAAACCCAAGAGAGGTATCTCATTATCAACGATTTAGAGTGGCGAGCTCGTAAAGGCGCGCGCGCGCTCCTCGAGAGAAAAGTTCCCGAGAGCACGACGCAATAAAGCCGGTTTTTCGCGAGAGAGCCTTCAAAATTTTATTCGCAGCGGATCGCGGGGAGATGTCCTGGAATCTCGCGATCGCGTGACGCACTGTGCGTGCACGAGCCGATTCCAGGCGCCGATAACAAAAGATGAGACCTTCGACAATGGCCCATTCAACAACTCGCACGCTTCTTTCTTTCTCTTCTTGCCTCTTCTTCTTCTTCCTCTTCTTCTTCTTTTGATCGTCGTTCTTTTTTTTTTTTGGCGTTACGAATTCTTTCATTTCTGCCGTATATTTTAAATTGGAAAGTGTAAGATTTTTACTCTTTTCTTTGGCTTCAAAAGGATGCATATTCTTTAATTTAATTTTAATTTAATTTATTTTCATTAGAATTTCAAGCAACATATAAAACTTATTTAGATTCAGAATATCAATCAAATATTCCTTTTTAAAATCATTTTAGGCAGTGCTTAAAAAACTATTTGCGTAATGTCAAAAACTATTAAAAATTTAATTTTATAAAAGAAAAATTTTATTTCTTAAAAATTAGATACAAAAATGGTACTATTAAAAATCTAGTGAATTATCGAATTAATATATTCCTTGACCTTGTAAATATAGACCTTCTGGATATGCACCTTGTGGATATGCGCCTTGTGGAAGACCAGGAACTCCATTTGGTGGGAGGCCAGGTTGACTACCTTGTGGAAGACTAGGAAGTCCACCTTGTGGATAACCAGGTACAAGTCCACCGGGATAACCAGGCACAAGTCCACCTGGGTATCCTGGTAATCCACCTGGTGGGTATCCTGGTAATCCAGCTGGCGGATATCCAGGTATTTGTGGTAATCCGACTGGTGGGTATCCAGGAATTTGTGGTAATCCACCTGGTGGGTATCCAGGGATTTGAGGTAATCCACCTGGAGGATATTCTGGGAATTGAGGTACACCTGGCTGTCCTGGGAAGCCAGGAGGTAGCTGAGGTGCAGAACCGTCGATGTCAACTGCTTTGTGTTGGCTTGGTTGTCCATCCTTGTGGTTCATTTCTTCTTGGATGTAGGAAATGTAATTAGAAACCTTGGTGTAAATGTCTGGATCTCCAGAGCCGCAACGGCCAGTACCACCAGAAACAATTCCAATAACGGTTGATTTAGAAGAGTCAACCATTGGACCACCGCTATCGCCCTAATATAAAAATAATAGTACGATTCGTAAAGTCAATTTTGCTACCAATTGTAATTTCTAGATGTATATAAAATTTGAACATACGGTGCAAACTCCATAACCGGGTCCTTTCTTAGCACAAATGTTGCTGGGTTGCAGTCTGTTTAGTGGGAAAGCAGACTGACATTTGTCTAAAGAAGCCGTTTTAGTAACAAGTTTCAGTAATACTCTAGAATTTTGACCCCTAGCAACAGTACCGCCAAATCCAGAGACAATTACTTGAGTCCCTTCAGGAACATCTGCGTTAGCTGCTGGTAGAGCAATAGTTGCTACGTCGGTTGAAGTTTCAACGGGTGTTTTCAACTAAAAACAGTAAAATAGTATGGTGATAAGCGGCACTCTCATAAAAAAAAAAACAAAGCGAATTTTTTTAAATAATTGAAAAATTTGAATGTAGGAAATAACTTACGGTAATGACGGCAACGTCATCGGGGAAGAAAAGAGGACTGTGTTGGGCGAATCCTTTGTGGTGCGAAATTCTCTTGATATCGTAAAACTTGCCCTGACCTGCGTGAATAGATCCGACCTCAACTGATAGAGGCACCGGTGGCTGTCCGTATTGAATTAGATCCGCAACGCAATGAGCTGCCGTAAGCACATGAGTTTTAGAGATCAGAGCGCCTCCGCAAATGTGCTGTCCTGCAGCTAACAGTGAAACCTGATACGGGAATTCTCCCTCTGTGGCTCGTTGTCCTCCATTGATTCGAGTTTGGATTTTCGCATTGACAACTGAGAGGAATTTTTGTTAAAATTTTAAAACTATATTTACGTATATTTATAAAAGATTTGAATAATTTTTGCTGTAAAATTAATTTTAAAGTTAAGTTTTCATAACATTTAAAAATAAGTGTACATGTATGTCTCATACTGTTAATCAATTTAAATATAAAATATGAGAGAGAATAAGAATATTGAAATCAAAAGTATTAAAAAAATTTATATTTTATTAATTTTTTACCTAATACTGCCAAGCACAGAACCGCTATGCCCACGATTTTCTTCATGATTCTAACACTTACGGCTGAATGATAAAGTGTGTCAAAATCCAGAGCATTTCAGCCTTATATATGTCGAATGTTTTCAAATGAATAAATTGTGTTTGAAAAGTAAGATTATCCTATTGACGTCGTAAATTAATTTGATTGATTGTAAAAAATTAAGCATCCGAAAATACTTTTCCTTCTCTGTTACGTTTCAATGCTTTCAAAAAGAATAACACATTGATTGTTCTAATTATTTGTCAAATAATCTCATTCATACATTATAATTCTTATCTCTACGGTATTTCATGAAATCAACATGTGTTAATTGCAGCACATCTGAATTAGCTTCAATAACTTAATAAAAAACTCATGATGTATCCTATACAATTTTAATTGAATTTCCACGAAATTCCATCGTACAAAGGACTGATCATTTATTCATTAAATATCCAAATGAAAACGCCTTCCAGAATACACAATAATCAATTTATTCCTTCATCGCTCCGAAATTTTTACCCATACAAATGTCTTCCTACGCGTCTCTCACCTCATATCCATCAAGGCTTGTTTGCACAGTATGCAAGTGCTCATGCCAAGAGATAATTGACCTGAGCAATGAGGCGTCGCACCGATCGCTACACTCGAAATAGAAATAGAGAAGAGAGAAAGACAGCCAGTAACGTCTGGAATTCTTTATTCGCTGCTGCAGCTGCAGAGCTCTAAATTAGTATCGCTAGAAAGGAACGGCGAAGCCGTTGCGATTCTTTATGCATGTTCCGCTCGCGTTTACATCTCGCGAATGACATTGTAGCTGTGCTGTAACGATTAATTTACTTCTCTTCTAGTGACAAGGCTTGTGAATAATTGTTTGTGACAGTTATTCCATTGGCGAGTTTGTACTTTGCGGAACGTATTTATATATTTTACTGCCGAATGCATTTTTGAAGTACATAAATATTAAATACAACAAAATTTTAAATGTTAAATCGTACTAAATAAAAATATAGAGAGTAATAACAATATAGTGTACAAAGTTTTTTCAGAGACAAGTGTATTTAACTTGTACCAAAAAATGTCGGTTAATTGATAATTAGAGCACAATGAGTCCCATCCGGTTGCTGTAATTTTTCGTGCTCTAAAACACTACTTCAGAGAATCTCTCGTGCCCCTATTTTTATTACGGTGATCTGGTCTTGTTTTTAACGACTGTCTGAATCGCATGACAAATGGCAAGAAATGCTCTCCTGTTTTTTGTCTTATCATAAATGAAAAGTGAAACTGGAATTAATAAAATGATAATACTGTCGAGGCAGTATTGCTAAACACAACCAGTTACTGTAGAAATGAAAGCAACTCTTACTGAAATATCACCTTACTTATTATTTATCTTGTAAATTGTGATAATATCAATAAACTGCTATACGTTAAATGCGGAAATGTAAATTATATTTGGCACTATTAACGATCGCCACACTTATGATTTATGAACTGCATCAAAGACAGTATTTAAAGGATTTTTCCATACATTTATAACCTGGGCAATTATAGTTTTCTCTTAACTTATGTGCATAATTTTTCGATAGTTTACGCGCGTATATGTAATGGCACATTTATCTTGCTAAACTCGAGTTATTAATAAGTATCATGCTCATATTCATTATTGATATTGCATAAACCGTTACATTCGTAATAATACTAAACTTCTTTCCACTACCCGCACAACTAACCAGAGAACCTCTTTGCGTTACAGAAACGGTGACAATGCTGGCTCGTCAATCGGAGAACAAGACTCTGACCCTCTTCAATCAAGTGTACCAAGCCATAGCCGTGCAGAGCAAGCCCTCAATTTCCAACTTGTACCAGGCGATGGTGGACTACGTGTCCCCGACGAACACGGCGGAAGACCTCCAGCAGCCGCTCTCCCAGGAGATCCTCCACAAGCGCTTCGCCGAGTTCTTCGTCCAGCTGTTCCCCATCGCCTACCATCGGATAGTGAATCCCAGCCAGAGCCAGCAGGACTTCACCGACAAGTTCAAGAGCTGCCTGCACAAGAACATGGAGGAGATCGAGCCGTTCGGCGAGATACCCAAGCAGATCGGTCACTCGTTGAGCAAGAGCCTGGAAGCCACGAGGGTGCTGATACAGGCGCTGACGCTGGGCAAGAGCGTGCTGGAGAAGACCGACGGCATATTGTTCGCCGGCTCGAGCGCGCAGCAGGACGCGTGCTACAAGGCTCTGCTCAGGATGACTCATTGCCCCAAGTGCAGAGCCGTGGCGCATGACGTTATGCCTTGCCGAGGCTTCTGCACCAACGTCATGAGGTCAGTTTTCATTATTCGCTCGTCGATATTGCCGATTCGAGTAATTCATTGCATAATATTTTATTTATTTAAAATCAAACCCAGATTGAACGGTTATTGCAAGCAAATTCATTTATAAATAAAATCCAACTTCACCCCTAACACGCGTCCAAAATCCGCCTAGATTACAATCAAAGCCACATCTCTTGTCAAACGTTAAAAACGAGGTAAACAAAAGGCGAATTTCGTGCACTTAGGGGCTGCCTGACGGAGCCGGCGTCGGAGCTGGATTTCGCCTGGTCCGCCTACGTGCGGATAGTCGAGAGGCTGGTCGTGGCGGTGGACGGAAACAACGACCCTCTGGCCCTGAACGTGGAGAAGGCGGTCAGACATCTGGACAGCCGAATTTCGGACGCCGTCATGCACGCGATGGAGAAGGGACCTGCCCTCGAGGAGAAGGTCAGTCCCGAATATATATAGTTTATGCCCATATATAACCCTTTTCTAGCTCCCTTTTGCGCCTTTTTGCTCGGCACGTGCTACAAGGTGGTGGCTGGGTTCAGGAAGCGTTCGTTTTCTGGAATTAATCTTTCCGACGTGCTTCTACGTCAAAGCCCGGGGAAAGTTATCCGTGTTGACTTTGGTTTATTCATTAGATGTATATAAATAGAGTTTCGTGCTCAGAAGCTCGTGTCTAATTGATTGGATGGAGATAATGGAAGTATGGGAAATTTATACGGAGTTAATGAAACGTTTCGCCGGGGATATTATGTCTATTATTAATCAATCTTGTTTAATTTATTCCCAAGAGATGAATTATTACTTTTTGTTTAATCTTTCTTTTAATTGTCGAAACTGGCTGCCGACATAAATTATATAAATTCTGCCTCCACTCGAGTTGACTAATGTACCTTCCAGTGCGTAACGTTCCACCGGTAAGAATTCAAAGTAAGCCTGTACATTGTCAGACGGTTGACGAAGTATAAGAAATCGGATTCCGCAGTGTATAAAGGATCCTTCGACACTTTTGTACATCCACACGGGGCACACAAGGGCAATCAGAAGCAACCGGCCGCGACAACGAGGACCGCTCAGGATCCTCACCTTCCCGTTTCCTTTGTGAGTCACGAAAAATGAATGACGAAGTGGACAAAGACGGAGTTGGCACTCGCCTCCCCTCGTCTAGACGCAGCCGCCCCCCGGGGGAATTACGTCGAAAATTGGAGCTTTTCCCGCGGCGTTACGTATATACGGCGACGACGCAAAATTCCTGCCACCGGCTGATTTATATTTGCCGAGAGGGAGTACTCGCGATCGTGCGCCGGTGGTCCTCTCTCCCAGGCCAGGGAGCAAAAAGGAGGAGCGCCGAATGAGAGAAATGCGAGGCGCAGGATATTCAAAGGACCTCTCGCTGGAGAGGGAAGTGAGAAGGAAGAGAGGAGGTGCTTTTTGGCCGAGCCTCTCTCTCTCTCTCTCTCTCTCGTTCTCTCGGCGGCATCTCTTTCCTCTCGATTTTCGACTTTTTATGGGGGCGAGAAGACGAAGGCGCCTGCGGTGCTGCTCTCGGACCTGTTGGGACCTGCGAGAGATCCTCTCGGTGGCCTCGCCAGGGGGTCCCTCTCTCTATCTCTCTCTCTCTTTCTTCCTCTGCTTTTCCCGCGGCATTCTTCTCGGATGCTCGTTTGACCCGCGTGTGTCCATTGTGCGTGGATTCGGACGGTCCTTTGAGAATTTTGACGAGATCGGCGGCCAGGAGATTGGTAAGCGATACCGAGACCGTGTCTTTGCTTGTTTTCCCGGTGGAAAATGCGGGGAGATTCGTAACGGTTTTTAGGCGCTGGGAACAGTTGTAGATGGGGATAATAGGATTTTGGGGATAATGATCGGTTTAGTTTGCGGAGTCTTTAGGCGTTAGGCTGGCATTAGCGATCCATTATCTTGATTTTCCGCCGATTAGCTTTGAACGAGAAGTGCTTATTTGATTATTTAAGCGGAATGTTTAATCGGACATTTCCAAATTTCGGCGCGGCAATTTATCCGGTTTTGAGATGGATGTGTTATTGTATTATCGTAGCATAAAGATGGAAATTGCGCGAACGCGGCACTATATCAGTTTGCCTTTAAATTAATGTTACGCATCGCGTCAGTCTTGACGTGCCACTGCATCGCGCGTCCAATTGCGCAATACCCTAATCCATAATCAATTGCAAATTACAATCATACACTACTCGGCGATATAAATGTCAACGTTATCCAAATACGTTAATAACTAACCATTAAACGCGCCTCGAATCGAACGAAACGTAATTTTCCCTTTCTCAAAATCGTGTACTTTTTATTCCGCGGAGCCGTGTCGAGGTAGCAGCGAAAAATCGTCCCAAAAATTCCTGCGCTCCCATCCTTGAAAGCTCTCTTGCGTAGGTGTGCGGAATTCTTGCGGCGCAGGCTCACAGCGCGCTCTCATTATTATTCATCTCAGCGTGGCGGTCCCTGAACTGGCCGGTGCAGCAGCGGCAGACTCGCCGACGAGCGGAGAAAGAGAGAGAGAGAGAGAGAGAGAGGGAAAAGGCTCGTTAGTCATTCCCGTTCGCAGGTTGATCGCGCGGCCAGATTCTCTCCCGGGGAATATTGGAAGCGCCTTTTTTGCGCCGGCTCTCTCCGTTCTACGAAAAATCAGCGGCCCCGCAGGTTTTCATGCATTGTGCCGCGTTTCTGGATATTTGCGTGGGAATGCAGAAAGGGACAAAGACTCGGGCCGATGATTTCTTAAAGTGTCGGTCGAGAGGTGCCGGGTACACACACGGATAATTTGAGGTGTCGAGCCCGCGCCGCGAGATTTGCATAAATATTTTTTTTTTTACTAGGCTGAATCCGGACGCGGCCGAGGTAATTTGCCGCCGCTGCTGCCGGCGAAATAAATTTCGGTTTATTGAGATGAATCTGTAATGCGCGGAGTTAACCTTTTCAATTGCAATATATCATCGTAATTATGCCTTCTTTAAATTGGGCCTGTATATGTGTAACGTGCGCATTGAATTATTCATGAAATAATTAATTATTTGACCATTCGTGAATGCATATATATCGCTGCGGATTATTGAAAGACTTTTACATTTATAAATAATAATTACGGTAAGATAAGCTACGAATTGTTAATTAAATCGAAAATCGAACGTCAACATTATCGAGGAACCTATTAATAAACAATCGAATTTAATTTCCCTCCTGCTTGTTAAAATTCATACAAAGTTAAACCGTTCGACCGCGTACGCCTTTTTGAAAAACAATTCCTTATTTCGACACTTTACAGTGCAAATCTGAAAAGGAAAAGAAACAATCGTGCGACATCCCCGCAACCAAAAAGTGTCAAACGACATTCCGCCCGCCGCAAAAGAACAAACAGCGCGCCTCATCCAATAACCCCAATAAAAGCCGCGACAAAGCGCCTGAAAACGCACGAAACAAAGCTCCCCTCCGCCCCCCTCTGCATTTACGTTCCGGCTTACTTCGCGAGGAAAGTTTCGCGGAACTTTTGCGTCCGGATTCGACTCTCTCGCGCGCGAGTACCGCGAGCGTGTATATACGCGCGTTTACAAGCTCCGAGTTCGAAATAATGTATCGGCTTTTCCGCTCGCGCTCCCCCCCCCAGATCCGCACGAGAAAGAGTTTTTGCGCTTTATTGATTAATGGTTTCGCGCTCCCCCGACATTGTTGATGTTCCGTTGTTGCGCGCCCGCTGGCTTCGGGCGCGCATAGTTTTGCCGCGGGTCTGAATTTATAAATGCGCGCCCGGTTTTTGCGGTTTTATTTACGGGTGGGTAAAATTGAATTTGAGCGATATACGCCGCGGCCGGATTATTTGCATTGTGCGATTGATTCGGAGAGCCGTTTGGATTATTCATTAGGGAGTTTTGGGCGCGCGATATGTGGGTTCGTTGGGAAGGAAAATTACATTGAACTTTGTTCGTTAGTGGTTATAACGGTAAGTCGGAGGGTATCGATAATAATTACTGTAATTATAAAGCGTTTGCAGGCTGTACAATCATTATTTAAATATTCGTTTTGCAAAAGCAATATCGGCCTCGTGCTCCATGAAGCTTATGAAAATGCATTATGCAATTCAGTTACGACTTTGGAGCGAAGTCGAAGCTTTCTCCCGGTATAATTGAATTGAGAAACAATCGAATGTTGCAATTAAAGCAAACACGTCTCAATTCGATCGCTTCTAAATGCTTGTAATTACGGACTTTTATTCGGAAAGAGTAATTATATCCATCAACAATAAGTGTAATTGACGGGTCGCGAAATAAAACTGCCTTCTTTTTTTCCAGGTCAATCGCGCTCAACCGAATTAAAGCTCCACCGGCAATAACGTAATTTTTAATAGTCTCTCTCTCTCTCTCTCTCCGCGCCGTCGACTAAAATTACAAAGCATCCCGCGGCAGGATTCATAAATAACTTTTCCCCGGCGCGCAGTGCCATCTCTGCATTCCTCGGCCGCGAAGCGAACAAAGCTCTCCGCGCGCGTCTCCGGGGCAGAGCGAAAAGAAAAGAAAAAAAAAGGAAATCGCTCGCGCCGCGAATCCGATAATTTCAAAGCGGCTGCCGATTTTTTCCCTCCGCCTTGGCGACGCACAACAATGGCCCTCCTCTCTTTCTGGCTGGTGGGAAAGGATCGCGCGAACGGCCGGCCGCCCATTGTGTGATTATTGCAAACTCCGAGAGAGAGAGAGAGAGAGAGCGCCTTGCCTTTCTTGCGCCTTGTCAATGGATCCGATTTGCATAATTACAAGATTGATGCGCGATCATTATCGGCCCCGGAGAGAGAGCCTCTCTCGCGTCTCTCCGCGAGAGAGCGGAGATCTCGTTCGGACACGATTGTGGGAGAGAGAGAAAGAGCGTTGCCGAGGTCTGCCTCGTGGATTCTTTCGCAAATTGAAACATTTAGCTTTAATGAAAGCACCCGGGGAGCGCTCCGAGAAAGGAGACGGATGGGAAATCTGGGGTGCCGCCGGGGCCGGAATTCGCTGCTTTGCGGGATATACACTCTGGAGTTTCGCCGAGGCGCGAATGGGTGACGGTTTTAATTTGCCGGGATTGATTTAACGTCGGGGAGTCGCGGAGGACTTTTTGCGACGCGCGGCAAAGGCGGGCTTTTATACGCACTCGTTGGCAGATTTATTAATTGTTATGTAATTTTGGAATGTCGAGCGGGGGGGCGAGGAAAATTTTAAACTTTCTTGAAGCGGGTAATTTGTAAGGTGGGCGTTGAGAAACGGGAGCGAAATTTGAGTTTTAATGAAGTTTAAGTGGATGAACGTTACGTTTAACGATTTTAAATGCTCGTGCAGTGTCGCATTTTAACGGTAAAAAAGAAGAAAGGAGCCCCACTCCATTGTTATATAAAAATAAATTGCAGCCCACTGCGTTACGTAAGAAAAAAAAAAAAAAAAAAAGTGACCGAACGCCGAGCCGAAAGAATTTTTTCGCGATAAACGCGCTCGGATTACGATATTAAAACTCGTGAAAAAATAAGCCCGCATAAATCACTTCGCGCTCATTTAAAGCCAATCAATAAAAAGCTCTCGAAAACGACCGGGGCGCGAAAGTACATTCTCAAGCCTCCGACAATACACTTATTGCATTCCCGCGCGAAAATCAAGTCCTTTTATTTAGCAGCGACGGCGGCGGCGGCGGAGCTTCCCCTCGAATTTAATTACAGCCGCGTAATAAAGCAGAGCTCTCTCTCTTGCGCGCGAGCCGGAAACCCGAG
>JAWWML010011845.1:0-28236 GCA_035047165.1 Ormyrus rosae | reverse complement strand
TCGGCTTCGCCTCGGGCGTCAGATCACGCACGCCAGGAAATCCAACTTTCTGGCCATGGGTCGTAATATACTATTTCAATTTTAATATTCATTCATCGACATTTCACTTTAGTAAGTAGTACTGTCGTATTCGGTACCAGTATTGGAGTATTAACCTTTAGAGGGCCGGGATTTAAGGAAGTACATCGACCTCAGAAAACTAATATAAAAGGTATCTAATAATATCAAGGATTGATCATGGGTATTATGTCGGACCAAGGTTGCGCCACGATCGTGGTTTTCCGGCCCTCTAGAGGTTAAAAAAAATTTTAAATTAAAAAAACTTAATGTTTATAACAAAAGTTAAAATTTTAATATATGCTTAAATGATTAATTCTGAAATTTTAATTAATATAAATAATTAACATAGAACTGAAATGAAGTTATTATCTATTTTCTCGTACATAATAGAACCGTATTTTTATTCCACACAAGTAGGAAGGGTGTTGATTAAGCACTCACGAGATTTCCTTATGAAAATTAACATTTATTTAAACAAAAAAAAAACATTACACAAAACAGGGTGCCAGCTGCCGACTGCAGCACGATTTTTAGAGAGCAAAAGAGGATCCCGAGCGGGTTCTTTGGCGCGATCGCGAACGCGAAAAACCGATGCGGCGCGACACACGTAACGCGATACCGAATCGTATAAATGTCACTTATCACTTATACAAAAACTTATTTTGGTGAAACTAAGAGGTCCCTCTTGAAGCACCTCTGATTTACAATGTTTTCGTGATTGTTAACTAAGAACTGATTCAAAAAAAAGGCTATTATTCGATTATTTAACAACGATAAAAGTTCTGCGTGCGAGACTAACTCTATGCCGGTCAGGAACAGAGAGTCGCCATCGATAAGATGGCGGCACGCCGTTCCCCCGATCGTAGTTCGCGGGCCACACCTCAACTCGCGCATGACAATCGCGCACATGCGCAGTCTGCGCTCCCTCAGCTCTGTGTTTGACGGCCGCTGTGTCGTGCCCTTCTTCGCGTGAGGTTATCTCAGCAGCTGGTGTTCTTGGTGATAGTGCTCCAACTGGACTTCAACTATGTCGACAGCAGGAGTCGTTACAGCCTTCATGATTTGCAGGTTGTATGTATTTGTACATAATCTCCTCACTAAAGTCTCTGGACTTCCTTTCAGCTACGAATGCGGTGGACTTCAGCTAGGACTTCAGGCTCTTCCTCTTCTTCAGCGAGGGTCTTCTTCCAGCTGTCATCCTATTTTGCCCAGCCGGTGTTGTGATGAGCTACAGCCAGGACTTCAGGCTTTACGTAGCAGCCCTGTATACTGATCCATTGCTCATGCTCCATCGGGATTTCTTCAGCGGTTGAGATCTTCAAGAAAAGCAGGTAAGTCCAATTCCAATTGCTTCTACCTCACTAGTGTTGCTTCATGGCTTTCTTCTACAGCCCTTTCTTCTATGGTCCCTGATTATAGGGCCATCGGTACTTTGCTAGGAGAGTACAGGTGCATGAGCCAGCTGAGGATCCGCCCCAGCTGTCAGATGTCCAGGGAAGGAGCAAGGCGTCTACTTCTGCTGGATCAGGGACCATCACCAGTTTCAAGTGTAGTGTAGTGTAGCTAAAGTTTGTGTTAGGTTTTATTGTAATGCTAAGTATCCGTTGTGTAAAGGCATACAAGTGCATACGCGTACTAGTCTGTGAAAATGTAGGCTTTTATAATTTTGTACGGCTGTGCAGAGCCTTCTTCAATTGCACTTTTCCTGTCGCTAGTAGCTTTTCTAAGGGCAAGGCTATTCATATAGCCCGTCCGCATGAGCTTCTGTTCCTGGGTTTCACCCAGGCTGCTCGCAACTGGCTTTTTTAGCCATATCCTTATATCAATTATAACGGTTCAAAGTGAACCATTCCAATAAATAAATTTGTGAATTCTTTAATGTTATTCAGTTCTGTAGTATTTTCCAATTTAAGAATGCACTATTATTTTCTTAATATATAATAAACAAAATTTGTTTATAAAGGAACCATAAAAATTGTTTTATTAACGGAAGTGGCGCAGCTCTCTTTATTGGCGATTGGAGTATGAAAAATAATATCAGTTTAAATTTAAAATATTTTTTCAAATCACCTGCTTATCTTTTTGAAACAAACAAAACTTACGACTTTCAATTGCTTGATGTTCGCCCCGACGAGCAAAACCTCGGTTTCGCCTCGGTTTTCAAATGTAGAGTTGGCATCAACCACACATGCAACATACTTTCGGTCGGGAATGAAGAAAAATAGTATATGACCCATTGGCTTCGCCTCGGGTGTCAGATCACGCACGCCAGGAAATCCAACTTTCTGGCCATGGATCGTAATATACTATTCCTTTCATGTAGTTTCGTCTTTAAAAACTAGGAAATATTGCGCAACATTTGGTAAAGGGATGTTTACAGGGCCGCAAACATTGCTGTGACTTTTTTTCCTGGACTGTAATTGCTTTTTACGCGGAACTCGCGTGCGGCTTTCGAGATTGCTTGCCCAAAATGTACCATTATTAAAGGTGGAGTTTTCTTGAGTGAGTCTGCGAGCTGTTTACACGACTATTTTACAAGCTCGCGCTTTCAAGCCAAAGTTTAAGCTTTTTCTGCCCTTCTGTTAATTGCACGGCATTACAATTTACAGGCATATCCACCTTCAACAGCATTTCGAAAAGATTTTCTTCACTATCTCGAAATTCACATCCATCATCATATAAAAGGAATACATATTTCTTTCTATTTATTTATTCAACGGACAGTAAATTGTATCCTAAGCCTGGAACATAAAGTACATATTGTAGATCGTGTTTGATTAGCTTCCTCTCAAAAACTTCTTGAATTCTCACTGTTTCAATACCAGCAGCTTTGTATAATAAAATAAAGCGATCATGGGCTACTTTTACTTGATGGCCAATCGTATTCGGTTGCCGAGATGAAAAATATTTTTTTACGACAAGTCATATGCACGGCCGCGTCTGAATCCGTAACCATACTCACCATCACTTCTCATATTCATATCAGTAGGTCATTTACATGTAGAAATAATATCACAAATAACTTGTAATTTTTAAAGTTGAATTATCATATTTTTTACTCTTGCCCTTTTTCTTGAGACTCGCGTGCTCAATGATTTTTCGCTTCCACGCGCCGCAACGCGTTCTCTTCTTCAGATCTACAATATATTTCTTGAAGCATTTCCTTTTCCTTCCTTTCTCAGCCAAACGTTTATCTTCTTTGATCAGTCTGGCCATCAGTTTTACTTTTGTTTTTTTCCCTTTTGAGAGTGCAATCCCACACAGCATTAATAATTTCAAATTTATCCGACGAATTGTCCAGCAAATTGGACATAATCATTGACTCAGTTAATTTTTCACCTGTCTTCCAACTTTATACACATGCTCTTGAATTTTCCTAAATGCACAGGTTCAGGTTCTTTTCCATTAATTTAAAGCGCATAGAACTGCTTCCAGACTGTTCCGCATTAATATTTGTATCGCCTTACAGCTTCGATATTTTATCCCAAATTACCTTTGGAGTTCAACAGTTGATCAGATTACAGTGTAAGTTTCTAGTAACTTACTGAGAATAATTGTCGTAGCTTGTGATTAATTTTTCTTGTAGGCTTTTAATTCAGAGACCTTATTTGCACCAGGCTTTATTTCTGTTCCGTCCACAAAACCAAACAAATCTTTTGCTCTTAGCACAATCACTACACTAAATTTCCACATGGCGTGATTCGCGCAATCCAGCTTTCTGATTTCCATTAATTCCATCAGACATGGTAAATGAACAGATAAATAACTACAACTAGAAACAGATTTGATACATCATTTTCACACTTATATTCACTTGATTTAGACTCGGAGAGGACTGAGACTCGACTTATATATACAAGATGTCCCATTTTAATCGCCCCCCCCCCCCAAAAAAAATTGGCAGAAAATGTACTCCAATCTACAAATGTTTCAGACAAAAATTGTAGGATTCAAAGAGGGCCACATAACGGTACCAACGACTTTGACCTTGAGATCGACTTTCAAGGTCATTTCAAAGTCAAAGTGATTTTTTAAAATAGAAACCCCTACTTTTGACCCCGAAAATGGAAAAAGCGGAAAATTTTATGTTCACATGTTGGGATTTCAAGGTTATTTTAAGGTCGACCAGCAAATTTACAGAGGTCGACCTGGGAATATCCTAGGAAGGACAAAATTTGAAAAACGGTAAAGACCAAAGTATTTCAAGAAGAAAATAGAATGATGATCTTGACCTTAACCTTGACCTTAAAAATCATTTTAAGGTCATATTTTAACCTCGGAAATGAAACAAAGGAGAAAGTTTTACGTTCAGACATGTACCCTCACTTAGTGTCAAAATTTGTCCCCTGGGATCAATTAAGGGTCAAAATATCAAAGGGATCATAATTGGGGTCATTTGAGATCATATTAATTTTTTTTAATTTGATAAGTGTTCTTACTTTTGTCAGTGTGACCCTTAACGGTTTATAGAATTAAATTTCGTTATTAAAAGATATTTTTTAAGTACGAGTGACCGATTCAATTAACACAGTTGCGGGGTAATGATTTTTAATGGTTTTGTTGAGTCATAATTCAAATAAACTGTATGGTTTGATCAATTTGGGAAAATTTGAATTTTTTCCAAGAGTAATAACAAAAAAAAATGGTAGAATTAGTACAAATAAATACAGTACAAATAAAAAAAACTCTTGATTTCTTATTTGAAGTAGAAAAGCAAATTTTTTCCGTGGTGCCATATTCCTCTTTAAGATATGAAAAAAATTGTTGGTGAATGTCATGATAATTTCAGGGCTGCAGAAAGACACTATACCGAGAGATATCCCAATGCCCGTGACCCAGATAGGAAAACCATGAAAACATTATTAACCTTTTCGCTCCGGGACTGGTCCATATATGGACCAGCACTCCGTGTGGCGACTTGTCATAAGAAGTTCATTCACTTAAGTCATGAAATTCAGCTAAAATGCGAGGTAAATTTTAAAGGAAAAATCCCCGGAGCGAAAAGGTTAACGCGAGCTAAACAAGGTTCTGTAGTTCGAAAGAGGCGCAAAACTGGAACGAGAGAACTTTGGGTGTGCGAGCTGTTATTTCTGAAAATCCCCATATTTCAACACGAGATATTCGACGAATGCATGGTGTTCAATATAAATCGCTTGTTGAAAACATCTAAATTTGATTACTACCACGTTAACCTTACACAAGCACTGTAGGATAGATTATGCACGGTGTTTAAATTTTTGTCGATGGGCAAATAATCAGATACGTAGGGACCCATTCTTTTTTAATAAAGTATTATTTATAGATGAAGTAAAATTTGATAATATGGGTGGTGTAAATCTTCATAATGCCCACTACTTCGCTAAAGAAAATCCTCATTGGCAACGAAATCATCGAACCCAGAGACGTTGGTCAATAAACGTGTGGGCAGGTATTATTGGAGATCATTTGGTGGAACCTATCTTTTATAATCAAAATTGGATATTTTGCAAAATCAGCTACCTCTTCTGTTAGAAGATACCCCACTTATCTTAAGGCGGAATATGTGGTTCCATCAAGACGGAGCTCCTGCACATCGCCTTCGATTAGTCAAGAATTTCCTCAATAATAGGCAGCGTAATCGTTGGATTGGCATCGGCAGCCCAGTACACGAGTGGCCGCCTAGATCACCAGACCTCACACCTATTGACTTTTTTTTTATGGGGTGTAGTCAGAGATAAAATTTTTGCACAAGCTCCAACAACCTTTGAGAACATGAGAGAAAGAATTGTGGAAGCTTTCCAATCCATTTCAGTGGAAACATTGAGGAACGATCACGCAAGCTTCCGAAAAAGGGTGTAAATGTGTATCAGTAAGAATTTGCTGCCTTAGAATTTAAAATTTTAGTCCGTTAATCAATCGGTCCTTTTCAGGGCCGATGATGTGCGAAATCCTTTCGGCAACCTCCATCCGGTGCACATTGGGTAATGCTAATGTTGAGGGTAATGACTCCAATCGACTCCTGAGTCGAAGATGATCTCGCAATTGTTAAACTAGCCAAAAAGTCAAGGTCATCATTCGATTCCCCTCTTGAAATGCTTTAACTTTGATCTTTACCATTTTTTAAATTTTGTCTTTCCTAGGAGATTCCCAGGTCGACCTCTATAAATTTGCTGGTTGACCTTAAAATGACCTTGAAATCCCAACATGTGAACGTAAAATTTTTCGCTCTTTCCACTTCCGGGATCAAGAGTAGGTGTTCCTTGTTAAAAAAATCACTTCGACCTTGAAATGACCTTGACAGTCGAACTCAAGGTCAAAGTCGTTGGTACCATAATGTGGCCCCCTTTGAACCCTACAATTTTTGTCTGAAACATTTGTTGATCGGAGTACATTTTCTGCCAATTTTTTGAGTGGGGCGATTAAAATGGGACACCTTGTATAAGTAGCTACAGCTACTCATTTCGATAATCAGGTAAAGAATGGCCAACAATAGCCACTCTTCTTTCTTTATTGCTGCTCATCTTCTTCCACAATACCGTAGGATGTGGTAATACCTAATTAGTCAAAGATTCTATTGTTAATTAGTCGCAAATCCTTGTCACTTGACTAATACGAAATCACTAATGGGTCTTCCGTGGCTCGATCGGTAAAAGCGAAGGGAATTGATTCGGACTATTAACTCAAAGGCTCTAGTCTCTGCCGATCGAAACAAGTACCACTGTGATAAAATATACGTGCTTTGTTTACAAACATACTGACGACCGCCGTTGTTGTTAAGCCCCTGTCAGCATAAAAGAGCGACGTTAAATAAGATTAAAAAAAAACCTAGGAGAAGACTTTCTTGAGCAATAGTTCTCCGATGATTTTAATTAGATAATGCGTTTCATACACTGAAACGGAATTACGAATTGGGGTTTCTCAGTTGGCTAGGCAAGGAGCTCTCTATCTTTTGAGTAACTTCTTTAGGAGAGCAACTCAACCATACTTTGTGTACTCGAACTATATGCATGCGTAATGTACTCTATTTCAACATTTCGTGCGTAAAATGCTGTTTTTGTTCAGGTTTGCACGTGCAAAACAAGAATTTCTGTTTGCCAAATTAAAAAATATTTTTTATAACTGATAAGGAGAGTCCGCGACGTTTGGATCACGGATTTCCTTGTAATTTCGGGATATGTTTTTTAATATTAAAATATGAAAGAAGCCACGTCCGTTCCGTCCGTATAAGCTCTTAGCGAAAATCTAACGAAAATCGACTTTTGTTTAATCGCTTATAACTTTGCAGCAGCTAACTATAAAGTATTTTAACTACCAACAATCAAAAGATGAGATCAAATCCTATCGATTAAAAAAATTTCATCAAAAAATCTTTATTTGTTCAAAAGTTATAGTCAAACAAAGAATGACCATTAAAATAACAAAAAAATCTACTCGTGTAATTTTAGCTTAATTTTATTGTAAATTTTTAATTAGCTATAACTTTTCAACAAATAAAGATTTTTGTATGTCTGTTTTTTAATCGATAGGATTTCATTTCACCTTTCAAATGCCGGGAGTTAAAATATTGTGCTGTTAATAGTTGACAAGTTATAAGTAATTAAACAAAAATCGATTTTTCATCGATTTTCGCTAAAAGAGCTTATAGCTTTGAAAAAATCGAGTATGGGACGTAACGGACGTGGCTTCTTTCATATTTTAACATTAAAGAACATATTCTGAAATTACAAGAAAATCCGTGATCCAAAGTCGCGGACTTTCCTTGTGAGTGTGTAAAACTTGATTTTACGCATTCTTATGTTAGTGTGTAAAGTACCCGCTTTTTTCATGCGTGCATAATAGTAAATTGTGCAACAAGAGGAGAAAATGAACTATTTCTAGAGAGGGTGAGATATTCAGCACGAGTCGGAGTCGAGGGAGCCGAAAGCGCTCGAGGCAGAGACAAGTGCTGAAAATAATTCACCCTCCCTAGAAATAGCTCTTCTCACAATGTTACACGTCGTGTTTTTGTCAACGAGCGCATGAAAAACTCTCATTTGGTGTTAGAAAGTTGGATAGATGATCGTGCATTTCAAATCGTGCACAGAAGTAGTAAACAATAGTTTAAAACAGAAAAAAAAATTTTTTTTAATTTTTAAAGTTTGAAAAATCAAAAAAAGTGACTTTTTTCCCGGTAAACCCCGCTGTAAGCGACAAAAAAAGACTTTATTCCCCGCTGTGACAAAACATTTTCTCAAGCGTTTGAAATACTCGATTTTCTACGCTACTTTGAAGCGTGAAATGTGGGCTATTCATGCATGAGTAAAAAGTAGCATAGAAAATCGAGCATTTCAAGCGTTTGAGAAATCTTGTTATCATAGCGGAGCTTACCGGGAAAAAAAGTCACTTTTTTTAATTTTTAAAATTAAAACATTTTTTTTTAATTTTTTTTCTATTTTAAACTATTTTTTACGATTTCTGTGCACAATTTGAAATGCATGATCATCTATCCAACTTTCTAACATCAAAAGAGGGCTTTTCATGCTTTCGTTGAAAAAACAAAACACGATGTGTAACACGGGAAGAATAGTACATTATGCAACAAGGGGCTAAAGTAGAAGGTTTTTCCCGCGGGTGAGTGTACTGCCTGAACGAGAATATTTCTCGCGAGGGTGCATTTACTTCATCCCGAGGAAAAAATACTCTCGTACGGGTAGTATAATCACCCAAGGGATAAATCTACTTTTGCCTCGTGTTGCATATAGTATTTTATTCCACTCTCGACCGGAAAGGCCACTTTTTTGTTCAGAAAAATGGGGTCAAAATAACTTCTTATTCTGAAAATTTGGAGATTTTTGAAAAATTTGAAATTTTTGAAAATTTTGAAATTATTGAAAATTTTGATATTTTTGAAAATTGATATTTTTGAAAATTTTAATATTTTTAAAAATTTTGATATTTTTAAAAATTTTGATATTTTTGAAAATTTTGATATTTTTGAAAATTTTGATAATGTTGACAATTTTTGGAAAAAGTTTACTTTTGTCCCGCAAAATTTTACTTTTGCCCCGCTAATTTTACTTTTGCCCCGCTAATTTTAATTTTGCCCCGCTAATTTTACTTTTGCCCTGCTAAACTAGTTTTTAGGAAAAATATGCTACTTTTGCCCCGCTTATCAGGGACAAAAAGTGGGTTTTTCCGTCGGATGTGGAATAATAGTATATTATATAAAATAGATGTTTTCTGCTGGAGTCGGGTTAGTCGCTCTAGCGCAACGAGGGTGACAAAAAGACGAATGCTGAAAATACCTATGCGCACGCGTTACGTATACTATTTTCCTAAACTTAGTTTAGAAATTGTACATTGCATAACTTGAACGGAAAGAGGGCTATTTTACAAGTGTGAACTATATTCAAGGTAGGTCAACTAAAGCAATACAAGAACGGAACAAAAGGCGCAACGCAATCCATAACGGGCAATCAAATTGTCTCCAGCACCTACGACAGGATGAATACTTTCCAATCGGAAATTGTCGTACGTGACGAAAAAACTAAAGAAATTCACATTACCGATGTTCCTTTTGAAAATCAGCGTCAATTGATCCTGTTGCACAACAGCAACGACAACAAGAATACCAACTAAAGACCAAGTTCTTTATCGTGGGTGCACCCGGAATCTGGAGGAGGGGGGGGGGGGCTTACTAGACCGCCTCGGAGTGAACTGCTTCTTTGCGAGAATGATGAAAGTATGCGAGAAGATTGATAGTAAGCATCAATATACGTTGGTCAAGGGACATATATGTGGAGCACGTGACTGACAACAGGCAGTACACCATATATGCGGCGCATACGAACCCGTAAAAAAACCAGCTCTCCCCATTGAAGATCAGGAGGTTGCTGTGGCACCAACAGAACTAGAAATTGCAGAAATCTTGAATATCAAAGGTGAAGAAATACATTTAGTATTGGTATAACAAAATCCGAGACCAATAGTCTTCTTGAAACAAAAAATAATTAAAAAGCAATTTATAATAATAAAAGGCAAGTCGTTCAGTAAATATCTGAATGTTGAATTAATTAACGTTGAACCTAGATAAGGTGCTACCAATAACCAAGGTATGATTTTATTCAAAAATGTTAATAATGAGCCAACACATGGTTACGCTGCGGAATATAGTTTCGAAACGCCTTGGCCGGCCTGCAACCGAATAAGATCTGGCGAAATTAATACCGGTTTGGCGACGTTCAAGGTGAGTTCGCGAAAGTATCCAGCGACATCGCCCTGTGGTAAAGGTTTAGGAATACCGCGTACAGAATGTCAGGAGCCCTAACTCTGAAGTGGGGATGGAGCTGTAAGAGTTCGAGGAGTGAAGGGGTGCAAGTTATCATCCGTCCGAACGCGCGTGCGCAAGTGGTGAGTCGTTGATCACTATTGAGGGAGGTTCTCTGTCAAAAAAGATCAGGGTAAAGCGCTTTATCCACCGGGCTCGACTCGATGTTTTACAACTTAATGCGACAAAACACTGGCCGATCGTTGGGGGCAAGCGCTGCCGAAAGTGCGCATCGTCACTATGCGATGATGATAAGGAGTCTCATGTTGAGCGACACCATTCGCTCGTTGCAGTTACGTTTCAAACTTTTTGTCATATTAGGGGTAAACATCATCCACAAAGGTTATTTTTTAGGTCAAAACTGCTATTTTTTGCAAACGAAAGATATTAAACAGATTACACCGTATCTTTTTTTTTTACTTTGGATTATCTTTCGCGCGTAAAAGCTTGCAATTTTGACGTAACAAATAACCTTTGTGGATCTTTACTCCTCATATGATAACAAGTTTAAAAGTAAAATTTTTCGCTCTTTCAGAATCTGAAGTAAAATTTTAAAAATCAAAGTTGACCTCAAAATGATCTTGAAGGTGAGATTTAAAGTCAAATCAAACGACACCATTCTATTCCTTATTGTAAATTACCTAAGGTTTAATTTTGGTTAGAATTATTATTTTTTTTTGTCGAACCTCGTGAGATTTTTTAGGAGTTTTCATACTTTTTTCTCACCCTGTATATGAAAAAACAGCTTCATTTTCTAATCTACCTTTACTTATATATTATATATTATTCAAAATACTTATATATTATTCAAAAATAAGGGAGCTTTAATTCTGAAATTCGGTTTTAATATTTCATGATAGAAAATCTTTCTACGTACACTTTTCAAAAGTGGTAATTTCTGATAAATTGTGATATAACAGAATATAATACATAACTTAGTACTAAAAGCATGTGTTAAAGTGAATGGCCATGAATCCAAGTGAGTTAAATTTATTTTGTTTAATTAAAGTGGAATACGTACTTTTTAGTCAGTTTATTTAACATTTAAAATAAATATCTAGATTTATTTAAATTTATTTATATAATAAAAAATACTTACTTCATTTGTTTAACGATAGTACTTTTCCCAGACTCTCCTGCGCCTGTAAATAATAAAATTTGTAAAAAATTTGGTAAAAACTAATATATACAAATGTTAAGAATTATTGTTTCCTATTGAAAAAGAGCAGAATTTTCCAGCTGGTGTTTCTTGGATGTCTAGTGGATTCCATTGGATTCTAACTGGATTTTCCATGTGGATTTTCATAGAAAGTGCCATGGAAAATTCATTTAGATTCTAGTGGAATTCATTGGAAATCCAGGAAAATCCATCAGGATTCCAGCTGGATTTTAATTGGATTTCCAATTGGAAATCTAGCTCTTTTTTTCAATAGGGTTTAGAAAAACTATATGTAGATAAAAGAAACCCATCAAAATCCTTAACCTATCCATACGTATTTCATTTTTTGTACCATGCATGCATGTAAAAGTTAGTTTAGTCATTGTTAATAAACTGTTTATCTAAATACCCGTGAAGTAATTCAATTAAAAGAGACCGCCACCTATATATTATTATATACTTACGGACGAATATTTATAAAAACTACTATACTATATTTATAAAAACTACTAATACTATAGTATAGTACTCGTTTAATCAATGAATTTAAAAACATTTAATAAATTTGATGTAATTGATACTTAAAAAATAGTTCATAATAAAATTATATTTTAAACTTTTTTTCTCGTAATAATAATAATTATGGTAGCTATAATATAACATAAAACAATATAAGTCATGTACATTATTAAATTTTCAGTTCATAAGTTTAGAAATTACTTTTACACAGTTAAATCAAACTATTATCACTAAGAATATCTGTCGTTGAATGCAAATTAACTGCTAAAATAATGCGCAATTTTCTAATTATTTAAATTATTTTTGATAAATTAACAAATTTGTTTTATAATTAAGAGCTTATCTGCCGTATTTAGCCGTATTTCTAATATAAAACTTATTTTTTTGGCTTCATCGTGCACATTTATTTGTAATCTCTGTGACAGAATAGTAATCTGTAAAGAGCTGCTATTTTAGTGTCAGATTGTGTTGTGGATGTCTTTTTAAGGCTGAGCGTAACTAAAACTAACTTTTTAGTTCTGTTTGGTCTTATAAAATAATATTTGAAATCTAAAGAAAGACTTTTGTAGCCCTTAATGTACAAATAAATGTAACATAGAACAACGATCTGTTAGTAGTTATGTGCGATATTCTTATATCTTTATCTTAACTGTTGCTCAGCACTGTTGGATGTTGTCCAAGAAATTAAAAACTTTGTGTAAAAGATTATGTTTCCTGTTACATAATATCCTGAAATTGATTAAGCATATATCTCCTTTTATAGAGATATATACGATTTATGATTTTTTTTTAATTTGCGTTAAATCGATTTTAAATTCTTAATTTATTAACAAAACTATTTTTTTTAGCTATTTTTGATACCCCCAGGGTATATTTCTTCCAAGAGTCCACATGTTCTTAAGATTTTATATTATCTGCAGAACAGAAGATTTACTGTTCTGCAGTTTACAAAATGTTTATAGTATTAGAAAATTTATGATAAAATAACGTAAAACATAATGTATACTGCACTTAAATTTAGACTAAAACTTAATTAAAAGCTAAAGAGATCAAAGTAATCAATTTACTCTCAATCAAAACTTATCAAAATTTGGCGCAGATTATTATCATATAAAGAAATTATTATCTTTCCTTGTCATTACTATCTTGAGTATGTTATCTGCGATGATATATTCTAGTAACTTCAATGGTAACCTTACTTTATAACCCGGTATTTAATTCATATAAATATATTGTTGCTACTGTGACGCCTTCGCAATCACCCTAGATTAGTTAGGTTTACTATTCAAAAGTATTTTGTTGATATTATATAAGTTCACTTTAAGAATTGTCTAGTCTACTACAAATTGTCTTAAGTTGCATCTCTTATTTTCTCTCCCTCTCTTTTTTTCTTTCCGGTGAGTAAAACACGTGTGGTGTAGTTAAGTTTTCGGTTAATCTAGTATTCCGTTCGTACGCTTTCGGGCGTTTTTCTGTTTAATATAGATAGACATAGACAAGCAAATTTTTCTGTCAACGTTCTCTGCTGCATGTTTTCTTTTACAAAGGCCTTTTAAACATAGAAATTTCTTAACCTCCTTCATCATTCATAGTTTAAACGCCAACAGACCTTGATGACACTTCGTTTGATGAGACAACAATTGTATTAGTGTTCAGTAGCGAAGATTCCAACTAGCTGTTGCTACATAATGTAATGTCTTTATTTTCATTACGAAGGGGTTTGTAATATAAAAAAACCACTAAAATGACTACAACTGTATGCAAAATGTATAGGTGCAAATAAGAGTAACGTCTCAAATAGAGGGAAATTCCTCAATATGACAACTAATCGTTCGGATTTGTTGCAATCTGGTCATGTAATGTACATCCTCGAACCACATTTTCTTGATCTACAATCAATTATTTTAGATGAAAATTTAAATTATATGCTTTTGAGTCAAATGAAGTTTAAATATAATCATCATTCAAAATTTTTGTCGCCATCCCGCAATATAATTTTTATAGCGTTGGCGCCTGCCAACGCTATAAAAATTGCAACGCTATAAATGCCTATTTATGGTCTTTAAATTGTTCTTTGATGTCAATTAATATTCTTCCAAGGGCATTTTTTGAATAGACGTAAAAAAAAAGCTGCGAATAATCGCAACACTTTCTACGAATTCGAAATACTATCATTCGACTTTAATATCAGTTGCACGATTTCTTCAACTGTACGTAATGTTCTTGCTAACTCCTTCCACAGCTGCAGTTACCTTCGTTTCAACCAACGCAAAGTTGAGGTGATCCAAAGATATAACTACTGATTATATTTGCATTAGTGACCTTTCAAAGATAACTAGCTTTAGGCAAGAAAATTTCCCAATGTACCCGAGCACGACGTGCTTTTGGCTCTCTTTTATCTCTCTCTTATATAATCTCTCTTTTCTTAGATGCTAATCGTTATGCACAGCGTCTTCCCATATTTTCATGAAAATGATTGTTGTTTGGATTGAAATAACACATTATGAAATGTTATTGAGACTTTTACAATGAGTGATTCCAGTTTTCGGAAAACGCATTTCGGAGACTAGATAGGGATAAAATCCATGTACTGGCAATTGACTTTCATCGCGTTTTTTATTTCGTGAATATTTCATTCCTCGTCGAAAGATTAAAAATCACTATTTCTTCTTTCGTTGTTCTTAACAAACAAAATCTGGCGTTTCTACGTATTATCATTTTAACAATAATTGACAATGATTTAATCAATTTAGTCATTTGGGCTGATACCGGTGGGCTTAATATTGATTTCGATAAATCGAAAGTGATTTGAATAGGAACTCATTGTTTTATAAGCGAGCTACGTTAAACCTTTGTCTCCTCTTTCTCTTGATGGCGAACAAATAGAAATCTGCAATTCGCTTAAAATTCTTGGATTTATTATAGACATCGACTTATCGTGGACACTACATTGGAATACGGTCTCGAATCACAGTCATGGTATTTCCTCTCGTCTTTGAAAGTGCAGAAATACTTTCCTTATAAAAGACTAAGTTTATGGTGACGAAAACTCTAACACTTTACTATACTTTGATTATAACTTTCCAACATATAAGAACGCTGCAATATGATTTATGATAAGGCTTAAAAAATTAGATCATCTAATGCCCTTAATTTTGATATTGCCAAAATTAAAGATGAATTTAATTTTAATTGTTCAAGATACCGAAGAAGAAATTTGATATACGAGCTATAAATCATCATATCAACTTTTTGAATGTGGTTTTAGCGACAGTGCGATTAAACAAAAATCTTTTTTTTTTTAGAAATATCGCTAATTTTTAGCACATAACTTTTAAAAATTGAGTGTTAGATCAAATGGACGCGGCTTCCTTTATATTTTAACATTAGAAAACATATATCAAAGTTACACGAAAATCCATTACCCAAATATCGTACATTCTCCATGTAATATTTGTTTTGCATTAATACCAAAATTCTGAGAATGTTTTCATTGGTGATTTTGGCATTGACGGTACGCCTATTTTCGACAGATTCAGGCACAATCATTAAGAACTTATTAATATTAATTACTTTGCAGGGTTCAATATTTTAGATATCTGTATGTGATCATATAAAAAAGATTTGAAAATCTATGTCTCTGGTAATCACGATTTGGCCGTATTTAAAATGTGTTATGAAAGTTATCTTGGTAATTGTTAAAATTTATATGGCATTTTCCCATTAATAAAATAAATTTCAATTTTCATAAATAACTTTAAGTATTGTTGCTTTTATGCAGAACCGCATGCTAACAAGTTTATTCATCTTCTTTTTTACGTAACGATTTAGGAGCATTTATCACAGTATCATTGTGTTACATTCTTTGACAAAATGACCAATATTAAAAAAAATTAAAAACATAAATGATCAAATTACACACTAATATAAAAAATAACAATGAAGTACGAGTTAATAAAGGAACCTGCGGTCGATTAATTAATTTTTTTTATAAGTTGATGAGATATTAAAAATGTTTTGCATCAAAAATCAAATTTAAATTAAAACTATAAATGTTCAGGGAATTAAAATAATAAATCTTACCTAGTAAAAGAAGTTTGATATCTTTAGCTGCTTGAATGCCATCCTCTTTTAAATTCTTCTCAATTTGTTTACTGCGAGCTAAAGCAGCTCTCTCTTCTGCAGACATAGCACAACCCATCTTTGAAAGTGTTTGAAAAATTTTAGAGCGAAATGTTTATAACACTGATGTAGATATTACTTTTATTTATTCTATATATATTTAGAATAATATTTACTGTGCACCGTTAAATATTAGAAGTATAAAATTAATTGCAAATTCAAATATTATGAACTTGCAGTAAAATTGAAATTCATTTTTTATTTGAATAAAATCAAATTTTTTGATAAATTTTAGGTTTTCAATCGTCCATTGTTTGAATCAACTTGGACCTGAAAAAAAAAAATTTTTTTATGTATAAAAGATTTTGAATTAATATTAGGTAATTTATTCAAGTATATATATATGTATTATTTGTATAGTGTCAGGTATAATAAGTATATAAAAGGACCGATTTTATTTTTATTTTGGATTAGAAAAATATAATATTATTGTATATAAAAAAAGCTTTTTCAATATTTTTTTAATGCCAGGGAAAACAAAATTGCGTAAATAAGTAATCTAAAAAAGCACATTTTGTGGAATAACAGTGGCCTCAATGCAACAACTGGTTTCTATCTGGATTTTTTCTGGGATCTAATGAGAATTAGTAAACTTTCGCTCAGATATTGAGAAAATTGTTTAATTCTGTTTCGGCACCAAACAAAAATATGGTAGGGTATGTGTACTAGTATCCTAAGATGATGACACGAGTAACCTGTGAGGTTTTATAATAACCAACGTAGAAAATTAGTACATCATCTACGACTTATCATAAATATGTGCTAAACCGATTTTTTATTGACTCTTCTATTGGTTATAAGCATTTGTAAAGGTTAAATAATATTTTTACGAAAAAATGCATCAGATATAGTAATTGGAGGGGTTACAGTAACATGAAAACAGTACTAGTACACTTACCCTACGCAGAAAAATACACAAAAAATACACAGAAAAATTAAACAAAAAACGAAGAAATATGAAATAATATATAAATTTTAATAATCTATAGTGGAGATAACTTCAAAGTATATGTGAACTTTGCCCTTTTACTATAAAAAAAAGTAAAGCCATAAGAATATCTCATTTCCTTATGCTTAAAGAAAAGGCCGTTTTTATGTATGTTTTATTCGAATTCCTCTTAATAGCTATTTATTGAAATTGTTGAATTGTTTACTTGCTTTACTTTTTTATGTAACATTAACGCATGAATAATTTTATGTTTTGTATTAATTAATGGTGTATTATTATTATTTTGGAAATTTCGTAGCTTAATTTTTTTTAAACTGAAAACTCATTAATTTATCTCAAATTTTTTTATCATTTAAAAAATATTTTTTAAATAATTTACAATTGAATAAGTTAATAATAATTTAAATTAATTTAATTAAATAAAATAATTGATTGTTATTCTTATTGCATCTTATACATCTTTTTTACATAATTTAATTAGAATGACTTAATTTTTGAATTCAAAGAATTGATGATGAAAAACAAGTATTTGATTCACGTTAGATTTTCAAGTAGTACAATAAGTCTTAGGTCGGACATAATTAAATTCAAACCTAAAGCGTAATAGTGACATGTTCTTTGCAAACATAATATTCTTGAAACAGTTCATTTACTTTCTTTTTTTCAGATATTCATTATAAAGAACTCGGAAATACGATTTTTAAAAGGAAAATTTCAATATTTCGCTTCTAAGATATGGCAGGCTTTAAAAAATTAATTGAAGTAATAATTTGAAGGTCAATATCAGCCTGCCAATTTTGATCAAATCTTGCACACATTCTGAAATTAACAGAATAATTTTTAGCAATAATATTTACAAATTTTAATTAAAGATAATAAACATTCGTTGAAATTACTCAAGGATTTCGAAGGCAAAGGTCTTTGATACAGTAATTTATATTCCTATTGTACGTCTAATTTTATTATCAATAATTAATTTACATTTATTTAACCATAGTAGGATTGTAACCTTTTTAATATTTTTATGCATGTGTACACATATGTAAGTTCTACAATGGTTCACGTATTGTTAAAATACTATCTTTCTCAACACTTTATTTACATGTACAGTTTTACTCTCGATAAATTGACTAACTGCAATCAACTCATTTAACAAATGCACTGTAGATAAAAGTTTTAATGAACTATTTAACTAATAGCTATTTTAATTCTTCCCAATGTAATGATTTAATGATTTTGTTGATAAATTAAACTTATTTTAGGCTATTTCTTACATGTTTAACAAAATATGATACGAAAAAGTGATCATTCTTAGGAAATTATGTTATGTTTTAATTATGGTATTTAAAATCTTTTAAAGGACACGCCTTATTCTTTAAAATAAAGCAGCTACAAAACATTACAATTAAAGTTAGAACTTATGAACAATTAAATATTGTAATATAATATTTTGAAAATTTGTCAATATTCTGAAGATAATAAAGGCATTTAGAAATAAATTGCCTTCTACAAAAACAGTGTATCTGTGCGCAATACAGATTGCGCATGTGCAGACTTTTCAACTCTCATATTCGCAAGATTTTAAAGATTTTATTAAATAATTAATTATTGTTATTTGCCTTAACATCACATATTTTTAAAATATGATGTATATTTATAGTATAAAACCCTTATTATACATTTATTTACTAACCGAATTTGTAATTAATAGTTTAGTTAATTAACTTACGTAAATTGTGTCGAATTGTTAGGTTTTTTTATTTGACTGATTTAAATTCATAGAAAAACAATTAGAAAATTATACTTCAAATTAAGGTTTAAATTTTAAAATATAAAAAATAGCAAAATTTTGTTGAATTATGTTACAAGCTTTAAAATAGATATACAGAAGAAGTAGGGCAAACTTAAACAAGGCTTAGTAAAATTTATTAAAATCAAGTCTAACTTGATAAAACATTGAAGCTTAATTATACTATTATTATAGCAGATAAAAAAGGTAGTCTACGAACTTTATATTAATGTGTAAGATTTACAGAAAACATAAGATTAAAAGATGTCTAATTAAAAAAACATTGAGACTATTATGACATTTTTCCATTAAAAACTCTAATTAATTATTTACTATTTGCGCTGCGCATTTAAAAGTTTTAGAATTAAAAAATTAATATATCTTGAATAAAAGCAATACAAGTAAAGCTTTGCGACAAAAGAAACTTATTTTTAGTTCAAAAACAGAAGTGAAAATTTTGTTCGAATAAATGTGATACTGACAATAATGAAATTACAGATATAAAATAAAATTTTTCTTTACCACGATAATTATATTTTTCTAGCTGGTTTCCGAGAATTTTAATTTGACAAAGTATGTAATTCCACACAATTATTTAGAAAAATTTATAAAATCAAATTTATTTTCCTAGAGATAAGTTTTGGAATGATAAAATTCATAAGGAGAAATCTAACGAACATTCATACTAACGTGGAACCGATCAATAGTCAGTTTAAAGATGTTTTAATTGTACTTACTGTTTAATCTACTTTTTAATTTCGTTTGCATAAATTTGATTTGATTATATTTCTAAAAAGATTTCTCAGTTTTTTAAAAACGTCTATATATATATTAATTATATATATATTAATGAAATATCAAAATTTTAAAACTGAACGAACAAATGATTTTACTGTAATTTAAATTTAATATTTCTACTATAAGATATTATTTAGATTTATTGTAGACTATGGTTGTATTTTCTAATGTAATATTCTAAAAGTTTCAAGTTAATAGTTAATTCACCCGGTATATTTATTCATATTTATTCGTAATAGTCACAATGAAACATTAACTTATAATTTTGAAGATTGAGTGAATATTATAGTAAAAATGTTAATTAAATCTTGATTAAAATACTTATTTTAGTTAAAAAATCGTTTTTATCAAATATCAGCAAAGTAAGTTTTACGCAGCACCATTGTTTTAAATTATAAATAGTGTCCTGAATGTTAATTACAGGTATTATTTTGAAAATCTGACAAAATTTTATTGAAATCTATTTTCTAATAGGTTCTAATTCTGTTCATCAATGCAGTACAGAAAAGAATTAAGTACATATTATTTTGATTTTACTTTTAATCCTTACGTAAAATCTTACACGAGGCTATAATTAAAACATGGCGAAAAAATAAATCGGAAATACGACTTAGACGAAAAATATATTAATTAAAGTATATTTTGGATTTAAAGAAATGTCGAAAATCGTTACTTTTATTTAAGAGTATTAATGTTAACACCAAATGTCATTCTAATTTTATATCCTATAAAAAAATGTTAAAAGGGAAGTATTATTTCTTTAATAAAATTTCAATTTATCGATAATATATTGGAGGAAAAATATCCTCATTAGTATTATTATTTACTTATCAAAGTATTATTTGTTTAAATAACAGAAGAATCAACATAAATTTTTATTTTAAGTGGGCATTCAATTGAAAGTATAAATTCATAGAATAAAAATTAAACTACTTTTAATAACTGTGATGTTGGTTAGTAACTATAAATGTCATTTAATTAGCTGATTAGAAGTATACAAAGACCGTCAGAAAATCGAATATATTAGACAATTACTTTTACACCAAGCAAATGTTTTCAAAGATACATTTGAGTAGAAAATGGTTCACAGTGCTTTTATCTCTGATTTACATTAGCGAAAGTTTACCTTTAAGAAAAGTATAAAATGCATTTCAATTCTTTCAGCTTGTAATTAGCATAATAAGACACCAATCATTTTAAGTCAAGTTTAAAATTGAGGATGAAGTTTCAAATTCTTGGTATCAGAATTAAAACTAGAATAAGCGTTCAAGAATAAGATACTAGAAGTATAATCAAGAAATATTTTTAAATATACTTTTAAAAACGACAATGTTGTAAAAAATGTAAATAATAGTAAGAAGAAATCAAATAGTTATTTAAGTGGCTGCAATTAAGACATTTATGATTACCTGCCCTGACAAAATTAAATTATATTAATGATTAAAAAACATTTTAAAAGCAAAAAACTAATGAATAAGAAGATTTAAGAAAATTTTAAATTCTATTTTAAAGCTACTTTCTCAGTTGAAATGAGAACACGTATAATTTTAGACCATTTAACATTTTTTTTAAAACATTTTTAAAATCTAAAAAATTATGTTATTGTAATCTGGTTTGCAAACTTGTGTGATACACTTATTAATTATTACATTATCATTTGTTTTTAACAGAAAGTATCTTACATTTGGCGTATTTTAATGCATTCTCGGTGTAATTGTAATATATTAGTTAGTTATTTATTAAAAAAAAAAAAAAAAAAAAAAGAGACTGCATATAATTCAAAATATCGTCCATATTCAAATTCGTGTTTTTGAATTTCTAAATTATTTTAACCCTTTGAAGTATAGTGGGATTTCACCTTTATTCCACCTTGTTTCCACATTTTTTATATTTCGATCCGGCCTTTTTCTGTTCGCAAGATCTAAAAAACATAAATATTGTTAAATTTAACAAAGTAAAAATATATACTTCAAAGGATTAATAATCTGTAAAAATCATATTAGGTTATTAAACAACCAATAGGAAAGAGACAATTATTTCTTGATAGGCAATTAAAAAAATCTATTGAAGAAGTTAAATTCTTACAATTATTTATAATTATAGGTTACATTCACACAAAGAGAAATTAAATAACAAAGATAATAAAAATTTAATAATTATAAAAGTATAAGGAAAAATAAGTAAGAATAAAAGCAATATTTTCTGCCATGAGAAATCATGCAAAATAAAAATATTACACATTAATAAAATACGCAATTTTTTAATGTATGTATATGTATATAAACTTGCTTGAAAATTGATAACAATAAAAATAAAATAAAACATTTATATAATGAACATTAAATTTATTTTAAACTCGAAAAATACGTTTTACTAGAAAATATTTAGTGAGTTTTGTTAAATCAAAAAATTAAAATTCCATTTTAAAAACTCTGAAGGTATTGTCAACTTGATGCTTATATATATATATATATATATATATACATATATTACATTAGCTTTCAGCATCTGATATTAAAATATAAATATTGCGAGTGAAATATTAAAATGTAAATGTCTATTTAATGAATAACAATAATAAATGTGTAAAATGTAGTTTTTAAAAAACTTGTATTGATAAATGTAGATAAATCATAATGAATATAAATCTAAGTAACTATTTATAAATTTAAAAGGATTCTAATATTTTCCACATTACTTAAACTAATTACTTTTGTGTGCAAAGTAATTTATACACTTACACAAATTATAGTCACTTTTGACATTCTAACGACTATTTAATTCGAACTAAATAATAACTATTCTTTACTTATTGTTTTTGAGTACACAATTTCTTCATTCTTCTGAAAAGTGTTTCAAAAAAGAAAATTGAAATAGTAGCAAAATATAAGATTGTCAAAATAGAGTTAGATGTATAAAATAACAACTATAAAATAGCATTGCCTGCTAATTTGCGTACAGAATATTGAATTTTCGTAAATGTGTTTTACTACTGCAAAAAGAGCAATATGAAAAAAAGATATAGGTCTCAGAAACTCGAAAAAGCAAGAAAATGAGATAGAAAGAGAGAGAGAGAGAGACATAGAGAGAGAAAGAGAGAGAGAGAGACGGAAAGAGAGAGAAAGAGAGAGAGAGAGAGAGAGACGGAAAGAGAGAGAAAGAGAAGGGCAGAAAGAAAAAGGTAGAGAGGAAGATGGAAGAAGAGGGAAAGAGAAAGAGAAAGAGAAAGAAGACAAATAAAAGAAAAAGAAAACTTATTGACAACCCATACAAACACACTCGCACACGCACACACACACCCACACACACGCGCGCGCACGTGCACACGCACACACGCGCACGCGCGCACACGCACAGACAAACACACAAACACACACGCGCGCGCCCACATACACATATGCTTGTATGCTACGTGTACATGCGTGTTAAAAGAATAGAAAATCAGAGGATCAATAGATTTTACGAAATGTAAATACAACTTTAATATTTTATGTTTTATAACAACATTCTTTATAGTACTTTTGAAAATGTTATTATATAAAACTCATTTATCTAACTAAGTAGTAGACAAAAAATCAAATAAATACGGGCGCACTGACAAAATTATTATTAGACCGAGGATTATGTATTTAAAACACCATCTTTTTAATTACTTTTTGTTGACGACTTTTATCAACGTAGATTATTAAATAAATTTTAAATATGAAGTGCTGATTCTAAAAGAATTCAGCAAGTTAATACTATACAAATAAATATATTACTACCTGAATTTCACAGTTACACATTAATTTAAATAATGAAAAATAATATTAGACAGAAAAGCAATTAAAAGATGAAGAAAAGGATAGAAGGTAGCATAAACAATAGAAAAAAATATTCAATAGAAAAAAATAGAAATTTATTAACTAAAATGATGATAAAAATAAGATAATATTACAGGCATAAATTAAATGTATATAAAAATAATTTAAATGAACGTAAATGCAATATAATTTCAACACTGCACATTAATTTGTGAAATTTAATCACCTTTCACTGATCACAAGCACAATTACAATTGCTTTTTCACAATTTCTTTCATCAATTCAATTATACATTTTTAGTTTTTACTTTTATCATTATAAAAGCTTCAGTTTTTTGTTTCTATTTATTTTTATACAATGGTAATAAGAAACAACACTCAAGAAAACGCGACAACTTTTGACAAGAGCAAACTGGCCACATACTATGAGAATCAACGACATAAGCGCCCTCTTGCCCCGCCCGACGCCGTCAACGTCAACGTCCAAGCGTCGATCGATCCAACAGCTTTCTTGTCATTCGTTGTTGATGCTGGAGTTGAAATCAAAATATTCGATGTAGTCAACTCGCTTAATTTTGTTAAAGACAATTGGTTACTTTATTTTACCTCTGGAAGGTTTCACCTTTTATAAAAACATCGTTTTCTTTGATTTTTAAAGATTATATTTGCGTGAAATAATATAATAAGAGTACAACATTTGGGACAGCGCTCCCCTTACATTGCTCATTTTTTACGTTCATTATTACTAACGTTATAGGGAATATCTTTTTGCAATTATTTCTTTGATATTTAACGAATCTATACTAAAATTTTTAAACATTGATATAAGTTAAATACTAACATAATTGATATACGATCTCATTAAATAAAATTTTAATTCCTAGATTATTTTTACAATATATAATGGAATGTAATGGAATGCCTTAGCAATAATAAATTAATTAATTTTTAACATAATGTAATAACAAATATTAATGTTTCAAATTAAATGCGATTGGATTATTAGTGCAAAAATTGTTACTATAATTGTAAATTAGTTTCAATTCATTATTTTAAATTGTACAATAAACACACTATTTATGATTTAAGATGATTTGATTATTTCTATTCAATTAAACAATTTTTTTTATTGAAATGATTTAGGAAATTATTAAAAAATAATGTAAATAACAATATTTATTTCAAACAATTTCTTGAAATATATATTTTAATTTCTTGCAGCTTATAATATGCTTTATGTTAAAGAAAATACATTAATTTGTATATTAGTATATTATAAAATAAAGGGGATTTCTACCCTTTACATTTCAATATGTTTACAAATAGGGAGCACTTATACAGCAGATACGTAAAAAATAAGCTGTAATTTATATAGCTAAAGACGAATTTTTTTTAAATAATTGCTTTGATAACATACATATATTGCTTACGATTCAAATCAATCGCTTTTGATTTATTACTATTATAATAACGCGTTTAAAAGTTGATAAACTTTCTGGCAGTAAATTAATTAAATTATTACAAATATTTTAATATTTTAATTGTCATCATTTATTTTGTAAAAGAATAAGTACCTGAGTTTTCATAGTTTCAGATACTTGAAAAATCTTTTTAAAATATAATATCCCCCATAGCAATGACTATATCACTGTAATATTGCTGCAATATTGGCAATGTCACATTAATATTGCTGAGACAATGTAATATTGTAATAATATTGCTGTGATAGTAATTTCTGTGGGGGATTGTACTAAACAACAAATATAATTTTACATATTTAATCCAGATAATTTGTTCGGCCGCTAAACGCACCCTCTTCCGAGAATCAACTTTTTCTCCCTTGTGTCGAAAAATGTATAAATGTATAATAAAAATGTATAGTAGTAACTTCAGAAGCTGTTAATGTGTGAAGCGTTTAATTGAATATAAAAAAGTATTAAAAATATTGGTTGTTCTTCTGAAAAAAATAGTAAAAGATTTTGTAAAGCAAAAGTATAGTCGAGAACTACAATACGATTTTGAAATGAATTAATTAAATGAATTAATTAATTCAGTTAGTTATTTTTATTAAAATCAAGACGATTTAAATATATACACTCAGTAAATGCGTATGTATTAACTCACTCGACAATTTTTGCTTTGAATTAAATCAAGCTTTACTTGAATTTTTTAAGCGGAAGAAAAAATGAAACTAACAGTCAGAAAATTTTATATTTTGGAAGTTAGACATGTTTTAGATTTAATTTGTATACTATATTGTAATAAAGTGCAATGAGTGATTGCGACCTTATTTCGAATTTGTTATATATTTTTTTGTCCTTCACAAAATGAAAATGGAAAAAATTACGATTAACTCAAGCGATTTTCAAGATTTTCTTCAAGATTATCTAGGTCGATGGCATGGAATTTTTATGAAATTTTAAAGAAAAGAAGTATAAAGTTATTTCTTCTTCTCATGATTGTGTGTTTAATTCTTCGACGAAGAATTCCACATTTGCTAAATTTATTATAGGTTTCGCGATTGTCAGATAAAATTTTTATAGAAGACTTAATATTGTAAAGTCTATTGTACTATATTATTTTGTTAACATTTCAAATAAAAATTAAAAGTAAAAATTAATTATCGTTTTAAGAGTTTCGCATCACTGACTAACGAAGTTGTTCAATCTATTACAATGAGTGTGAACCAAACTGTTAACGTTAAGGACTAACCGAAGCTTCACTACCCTAGTTTTCTGCACTAGTAAATTTTCGGTATTTTTTAATTATAAAATCAGTTTTTACGACAAATTAGAATTAAATAAAATAAACCAATATAGTGAAAACTTACTTCATTTTTCCTGATCAATATATCATGAGAATCGTGGTATATTTCAGTAAGTATATTGCTGCGATTTTACAGATGAAGAAAAATGTTATCTTCTTCATCTCGTAGATTGTTCAGTACTTTGGAGTTAAGTTCGAAGAGATGTTTGCTGATAGGAGCAGGTAAACCGAAGAAGCAATCAAACCAGTCAAATTTACTTTAAAATAATGCTATATATGAATAAAAATTATATCTAGGTATATCAAGCTCTCACGGCTTAAATTTTGGAAAAAATTTTTGGACACCGAATCACAAGTTCATTAGAATTGCAAGGATCTAACGCCTCGTTTATTACTTTTATTTTGTAGAAAATAAAAAATATAGCTTTATTTTTAAACGTAGATAATTCAGGTGGAATTATTGTGAATACAATTTCAAGAAAATAAAATAATTAATAAAATTTTATACCCAGGCTCTATTTTCATCTTTTGAATTACAAGTATGTTAAAATAACCACTAACCTACATTTTTAAGATGAAAATGTTAGCAAATTCAAAAAAAATTTTCAATAACTCATTCGAATCACGTGAAAATTTTTACGATAGTAAGACTTAACTTAAAAACTTATGGTTAGTTGCCTATTCAGTTATTAATTTTGAAAATCTGCCGGTGGATATTCGGAAACTGAATGTTCAATAAGGTCCAGTTACGAAGTATCTCAAAGCCATTCTGCAATAGTTGTTAAAACCAGAAAGTAAACACTTGGAAACTCGGATCGAACTGTCTAACCACATAATACTTTTAGTAATATATAATGTTAAAATAACATGGACATTGCTATGGAATAAATCAACAAATATTACATTAACATATAACCCATAGAGGAAAAGTATTTTCCTGTGTGCCGGCCTGGTAAACATAAATCTAACTTAATTCTAAAAAATCATAATAAAACATAATTATCTTTTATAATTAACAATATTAATACATTATGTGGGAGTACACCTGTTTCAATATACTTAGTATATTTCACGGAGTTAATCCAGTTTAACAACAGTTGTTTTATTTATAATTTATAATTCTCGCATTTACATGGTGACGTGAAAACTATTCCATCTATGGCCACCAGGTCATAATGTTCAGGCTGATTTTTTAGAGGAGACATGGAGTTTGTAAATGTTTTTTTACCCCTGTATACTCTATCGAAGTAAAAAAATTGCTTTGTTGGACCCTAAGTAGTTTATGTCTTCATATTAAATACGATGTCTATTTATTTATGTTATTTTTTGTCCAGATGCATCTACTCCTTTCTTATTTTTAGCTTTTACACTGTTCTTTTCCGCCATTTTGTCTATCATTGTAAATACCGATTCTATCGGTTCCTTGGTGCATCATTTTCTCCTTCCTTTAGTGAGGTTGATGTTGTCTTTTTTAGGAAATGAATATGCTTTATACTTGGTTAACTGTTTTCCTTTTTATGCTAGGATTAGTCCTTGATAAGTAGATTGTATAAGTTGCTATCATAGCAATTGTTTCTTTTTCTTCGGATGGTAGGTCTTTCATTTTCATCCAGTTGAATTTTGACATTCGGTAATATGATCTTTTATGATGTGATATACATTTACCACTTGCATATATGTATGTGCAAACATCTTGTGTATTTTTCCTCATTGATGCATTTACATCCTCTTAGACTTCCAAAGTAGGATTGGCATACTTGTGATCGGATTTTTTTGTGTTTATCTGTTTGTAAGGAACCGACTTTGGTGTACTATCCGTGGTGTACTGTTTGTGAGCTTTTTCTTTCCAATTAAGGTGGCTCCGGCGAATTAGCAAGTCGATAAGAAAAAAAAATAAAAAATACGTTGAAAAAGTTCGAAATTAAAG
>JAWWML010011804.1:0-28290 GCA_035047165.1 Ormyrus rosae | reverse complement strand
TAAACTATTATTAATTTAAATTTCTTTTTTTCAGGTCATTTAAAACCATGTCAACGATGGGTATAGAACCCCCTTAAGTAAAGTTGAAATGATTATTATACAAATCTTCATGCTTTAAAATTGAAGTTACATAAAATCTAGATTGCAGCGATGTGATACAATAATAAAAAAATTGTGGACACAATATAATCATTTATACAAAGATATAATGTACTATAGAAAAAGTACCAATGAATTCCAATATGAAGTAATGAAAGTAAGTGTGACTTTTTGATGAAAACTTAATTTAAGGTTGACATTCAAAAGAATAAATAAACAAGATAACATAATAAAATCTGACGTTCGATAGGAACTCGATATTGCTAAGAAATACGGGGACAAATATCTCCATTCAATTACCTCTCAAGTATTCATATTCCGCACAAGAGATCTTACCAAGAGCTAGATATCGGAATACATAAAATAGCAGCGCCAGATTAGAGGAAACCCGATTGCCTTATCCTTCCCCACTTAAGATAAGCCATAAACAAGTGGCGAATTATATATAGATTAGGTTTTAGTTCCGGCAAGTTCTCAGATAACCTTCCGACTATCTTCGAGTTCTTAAGTCCGTTCAATATCTGTCATATAGTTTGGTTAGTTAAACACTACTAGATATTCCTTCCTTGATTAAGTGGAATATATGACTTTCGCATTGATATTAATTCAGGATTTTTTAAATTTTCTTTCTAGCAGAGCAAGGATTAAGATATTTATTAAGTTTCGAAGTCTTCGAAGATTTATTGTGCAACCATGAATCACAATCTTACGGATTAATATCATCAGATTCTATTAGAATCTTTTGTTTCCATTCACATTGAGAACAAGAAGCATTTAACTGCCAAGACTTGCAACTGCTTACAACTACAAAAGCTTGACTTAAAAGAATCTCCATCGCCATATATATAATGTATCCAAACCGACCTAAAGCAAAAGACCTCCCTTATTCACTATTTTCCTCGACAAAACAGCACTCGAGCAGAGCGCGCGATCCGCAAACAAATTCACTGCATCGCCGTAATCGTCGGCCTCGCCACGAGCACCACTTTCCCTTGCAAGCACACATATATTTATATATACGCATCCAGGCGGCGGAATTTTCACGGGGATCGCCGTTGTTTCACGAGGGCCGCATAAACTTTGCAGGCGAAAAGGGAGCAGCGCAGCTCCGGCGAATTTATTGTCCCCCGTTAACTCTCGCTCGTACTGTTTCTGTTTTTCCGCAGCGCGGAATGCTTTGCTTGAAGAATTTCGAGAATTTTGGGGAGCGGAGGAAAATTTGATTGAATTGCTTGGGAAAAAGGTGTTCTGCATCTCGGACCCGAGTATTCTTTCGTACTTTTCGACGCTGAATGCGAATTCGAAATCGCTCTCGGTTCATCGCGTTAGGACTTTGAGATATTTTGATCTTTAAGAATTTTAAGGTATGCTTATTTTCAAGATGAAAAAACCCTTTTTAGTGAATTAGCCATGTGAAATTGTATAATACGTGCCACGAATTCATTACAGTCCAGTAATTCAACTAAAATATTAATTGTAGAATTCTCTAACCATTAGAAACCACATTTTCCGCATTAACAAGTAACTGTACGTTCCACAGCCTCAATTCCCAAATTCCCAAAAATTCTCCCCCGCGAATTCTCGCGAAAACCGCTGCTCCCTCGCCGCGAAAAAATTCCAATCGTTTTTCCGGCATTAAATCGGATCGCGACTGAATATTTCGCTTAGAGGCGTATTATGTTCCAGCGGCACTTGTCGTCGCACGTCTCGAATTCAATATATCCCGTTTCAGCCGCGGGCGACGGCAAGCGGCTGCATCCGAAATTCGGCGCATAATTCCCGATGGATCGCGCCTTAAAATCCCCGCGGTGAGAAAGTTGAGCCGCGAGAGAGAGAGAGAGAGAGACCTCAAGTTCGGAATTGGCCAAGTTCGTCGGTGGCTGACTTTCGTTGCGGATGTGTTTGCATCGTGCGGCGAGGAGGCGCTTTGATTTGCGATCGAATTAGATTGTTTTTTGAGGCTGATTTAGGGGTGCGAATTTGTATATTTAACTTTTGACTAGGGTAGAGCTTATTTTTTTCACGTAGATTTCAAATCTGAGAAGTAGTAAAGTAATAAAAAGCACCTAGAAGATTTACTTTTTTTTCATCTTATTTAACGTCGAATTTTACGCTACCTTGAGGCTTGCCAAATCGGGACGGAACAAACGGCTTATAAAGGTGACTTCCAAACCACCTGAGCATTGATGTTATTAGACACTGTTGGATTTGATAAATTAATTTATACGAGGTTGAAAGTATAAGAGTAGTAGCTTTATTATTTGCTTGAGATGTTACAGTGAGTTATGCAAGACTCATGCTTGCGACGTGCGACACTTGACGCTCCATTAAGCTGTACTGTTCGAGCTAGAATGTCTGCGGTGTGAGCAAAGGTAGCAGTCAAAATTCTGCACAAATCGGCAGCGCCCGGCTCGCGTACGGATAGCGCGATGTGTACAAAAGGTGAGGGAAGGAAGCGTACAAGTGTTCATGCGCTACACCTTACATATTTATCTACTGATTATTCTAAATATAAATGTATATTTACAATAGACACTTTTAAACAAATACAGTGGTGTCCCAATGTCAGTTTTTGCTGGAGACTGACATCGAACCAGAGACCTTCTGGTTGAAGGACCGGTACTCTACCAACTCAGCCATCGCTGCCTTATTTACTACTAAAAAATAAATTTCAAGTGTATCTCTCTCGGTTAAGGGTCGTCCGCGGAATTTTCGACGGGACTACACGAAAAATCACTTCACCTCGGCGTACTTGCAGTTTTACGCGTTCGAAAATAAAGACCAGCTTTACCCCTCAATTATCTCAACTCTTCTGCGTCAAAAAAGCGCTGCGAGCTTTCATTATTGCCGAGCGTCTAATTAAAAAGTCTCGTCAAATGATTTCGTGCTGCTTATTAGGGATCCGCTTTCCTACGCGATTAAGATCCCTTTTTGTTTTCGGACGCTTCGCTGCGTGGATGGCTTTCGTTATTTTTGTGAAACTATGTTTTTATGAAAATTTTGCTGGAATTGAAATTTAATTCACGTACTTCGTGGAAGGCTATTATACGTAGATTTTCGCTCGAATGGTAAACGAATGCCAACTCGTTAACGATGAATTTTTTTCGTAATTTTAACTTTAATCACAGATTTAATTAAAAGTAATATTCTAAAAGTTAATTAATGCTGAATAAAAGGATTAAAGAGGATTAAAATGCTCATTCGGAATTATCAAAGTGTGCAATTCTGGAATGCGCTTATTCTACAACCTTTTCTTTCGCAAATGTTTGATCACGAGTATAGTTTCTCAATTAATTAATACACGTTTTTTTTTATATTTGAAATCTAAACTCTTTTAATCTTTAACGTTCAAAACAAAAGTTAACAAGGTAAAGGTCTTGAATGTATATACAATTTTTCCTTAAAAAATTCCGTATATCAAAGAAATGCGAAAGCTGCACTGACGGAAGAGTTGAGCAGGAATCGAAAAGAGCCTTAACATATACGATGCTCGACGGGAAGAAAGGCCATTTCAAGAAAAGGCAGAAAGCGAATAAAAGACAAGGAGGAGAAAAGCGCTTGACTTTATTCCGCTCATTAAGCCGACGTTGAATTTAACCGTTTGAAGCGAGCTTTTCAGCGTAGACATGAATTAGTTTCCTGCTCTTTGGAGATGAAGAAAATTATTCTGTTTGCTTTTTACACAGCGGGCCTTTTGAGCATCTAGAGCGGAAGGTAAACAATGATAAAAATTTGGAAAAAACAATCTTTCCAGTTTTAAGGTTGCTGCTGAGTGAAGAATGCAGGAGAAGAGAGTCAAAATTCATTGTAATTGAAGATGACATAACTGAGTACTTTAAATAGACAATTGATAAGACCTGGATAAGGTATAATTTTTATTCATGTAAAATAGTTTCATATTTACATTTGAAATTCCTTTTTTGGCTAAGTAACCAAATAATTTTCTTTCAAAGTAAACGAAGGCAAATATTCTGAAAATTTTATCTTTTCACTGCGTACACCTTTTGAACTTGCAGAGTAAACAGCGATAAAAATTTCGGATATTCCTCAAGAGTACTTAGAAATTAAGGATGCAGGAGAGGCACGTCGGCATTCATCGCAATCGGATCAATTCAACGAGGCTTGTGGTGAACCCTTCCTCGGTTCAATGGTAACTTACTGATAGACGTAATTTTCCAAGTTACTGCTGAATATTTGATGCGCCTCGACTGTTGAATAACTTAATGAAAGTAGATATCGGACAAATTCGAACGACATTACGAGTTGGGAATAATCTAATCGAAGTAGACGGTGTCAAAGATTGGTCAGACGCTTACGCTTCGAGATCTTTTGGCTTTGGGCATAAACAGATATTCATAAAAGTTCAATTTCGCGCCTTGCGTGAAAGTAAGAAAAACTTATATTAACGTAAACCGTAAAATTAGAAAAAAAAAATTTGAAATCCTTAAAACTCTGAAAAATTACTCTCGCAGACTTAACTCATTATCAATTACTAATCCAGTAGTCGTAAAACTTTATGGCCCCCCATATAATTCCTCTTCAAGCATTCTTTTCCATTTGCCGGATAGTTTAAGCGGTATATAGGAGCAACATAAAGCCTCTCGTCAAAGTCTAATTTAACGATCTATTAACGGTCTAAAAATAAGGAGAAACCGGGGGAGGGGGGGGGGCTGATTCACGCAGCCCGTTAAAAAGCGAATCGGCCGTAACCTACGTCGGCGAGGAGCTTCTTTCCAAATTGCGCGGAGCTTTGTTTAACGAGAGAGCCGCGCGTATGGGCTCCGTCGGGTAATTGAAATGCGCGAAAGTAGCGAAAGACGTCGGTTAATTAGACGGACGAATTTTCCTCCCTTTTGATCGGTTTACGGCTGCCGCCGAGACGAGGCAATTCTCGAGGCGCAGATAGTTGTACGGTCGTTTTCGAGGAGATTGAAAAGAAGTGATGGAAGAGAATTGCTTAACAGTTGGTAATTAAATATTTTATTACGCAATGAATTGCGCCATCTATATAGCTTCGGAATTAAACTGTTGCTAGTTTCGATCGACTGAAATAAAATTTTTTGCTGAATGTATATCATCAAGGATAGATTCTTATTTAGCAATAAGAATAATTGAGTTGGATCAATTTAATCGTTAAACAACCTACGAATTTTTAATAGATTTCATTGAATTTTCAACTGAAGATCTAAAAGAGAATTTGATTCATATCTTAAACTCTAAAATTTGAAATTTATAACCAACAGACGCATCTCTAATATTACGAAATTTTTTACCTTCTCGTATTTATGTTTTAAACAACAAAGAAAATTGATTTATAAAGTAGACAAAATAAATTTTAGTTACTAAATAAACTGCAAGTCCCACTTAAAACGCTGACATTTTCAGACACGCCCGTTTGTTTATTCCCCGCCAAACTACTCTGTACAATATTCATCCCGCATTTCCTGTACGAGCCAATCGAACTACGTCAACGACACGCCGCGTCGGTACCTAAGCATCGAACTCGATTATCGCCAACTTTATGCCCGCGGATTTGCGAAACGGATCGTCAACGGCGAAATTAGGCCCTCCCGCCGAAATGTCAATGACGACATTTCCAGAAACGGCCGAGAGAAAAACCGATCTCCCTCTCGGTTTATAATAACCGGCGGCGGTGTCGACTCGCAATAACAATAACGAAAATAGCGGCGCGTAAACCTCCTCGCCGATATAAAGTCTCGGGTTATATCGTCGGTTGGGGGTGGTGGAAATATTTTTGCGCAATAATGCGCGTAAACTCTGCGGCGGTTCGAGTTTGTAAGCGCTGCTCGATGCTCGTGAATTACTGGGGCTTTTATGAAGTCTGGCGCATCACTTTTGTTTATCTCTGGTTTTCGCAATGAATACACACAGTTCCCGATGATTTGTCCTTTTCAATTGGTTACGTTTGAGAAAGGTTTCGGGTATTTTATGGGATATTAAATTTCATTATATACATTCTTTATTTATTTTATGTCCGTCCAAATAAATTGAAATTTAATTGAATAATTTTTTTTCCTGTACCGCATAAAAGGGTATTGTGACGTGAACTGATTTTACAAAAGAGAAAACAAGTGAAATACTTTTTTATTTTTATACAAATAGAATAGAAGTACAATTGCATGAAACATTTTGCAAACAACCTTCCTGATTAATTATGAATTCGTTCGAACGCGAAAGCACAGAAACTTTACGTTCGATTCGATCATCAACAGAAAAGATAATATTCGAATCCCTCGAGAACGCACTCGACCAATCGCGGGAACCTAATTTGTGCGCAGCCTCATTATTATCATCATCAACAACTTCCTCGAAGAAAATCATTCCCGATCCTCGGTTTAATTTAAAACAGCCCCCAGGAAAATCAATTCACGAGCCGATTAATTAAGAGCAGCGCCAGCCGAGATCTCGAGCGTCCTGCATAATGCAACTTGCTTATTTGCCGAAAGTCTCGTCCTTCCTTATCGCTCCTTTATTATCATGATTATTAGTCCTCTCGGGGGATAAAGGAGAGGCGCGCCGCTTCCTTCATATTTATGCGTCGTCGTTTTTTTTTGCGAGATTCTCTCTCCTCGAAGAATGAAAAGAGTCGAGAGTCCGGAAGAGGAGATTCGAATGGAAAGTAGGTGTGTATAAAGGACGGGAGCGCCGTCTTGATCCCGGAGAAAAATGCGATGTAATGCAGACGTTGTATAGGAGTGACGCGGAGCCTTACTTATTCGCTCTTGAAAACTATTTTTAGTGGCTCTTAATATTTTTTAAAGAAATTTCTGTGTACTCTGTGTACTTTGGAGAGATGAAATGAAATGGATTCGTGTTTAGGTTCATCAATTGATTTGTTATAAGCTTTAATGTTTATGACTTACGGATATAAGGAACTCATGAAGCTGTCTGCCTTCTTTTTTATTACTCACCTGTAACAAAAAATTTTAAGTATATAATTAAATTTAAATAATTCTTAGGACACTTATATAGTTTATACTTTGTAAAAAAAAATTACATGGGATAATTATTTAGGCATTTTGATTATTAATAATTAAGTGTTTATAAAACTTTTATTTAGTAAAATATATACTATCAAATGCGAATCTCGTTAGCATAATGGAGGCTATAATAAATAAAAGAAAAAAAAATACTGCCTTTCAATGATAAACAAAGAAAAAGAGAGCTTAAGTAAATAAAATTGATTGAAATTTACCCGTCTTTTGAAGTAACTCAAATTCCTCGAATTCATTCGAAATAATAGCGGAGAAAGGAATCAAGAGAAAAAGTAAAAAACAGCTCGCGATATTCACCAAATGTGAAAGAAAAAACAGGCAAACTTGAAAGTGATCGCATAGACGGCATTCCTTCTTTTTTTCTAGCTCTCGCAATAATATATGTAAATACGCCTCGGATAAATTAAACTTTTTTCTATTTAAGAGAGTGGAAAAGTTTCTCTCTGTAACTCCGTAATGAACTTGAAAAGCGCAGTCTTTCTGCCTTACAAAAACGGCTGCAGTTACGTTCAAACACGAACGTCGGATGCCAGCCGCGTGCAATGCCTATATGAATATTGAATTGCGCGTAATTGCTTTTCGAATGTGTTTGCCCTTTGCCCGAAGAGTTTTTTATTTGTAAGATTTGGAATCGGGCGGATGCGCGATATTTTTAGCTTCATTAGAACGTAACCCATTTTCGTTGTGATTAATTACGAAATTTGCAATGCTGATGAGAACGGGAATGACTTTGTGAAAACTAAAAAGCTTACTTCAAAGTAATACGGTTTGTTTTAATTTGTGTTCGTGCATTTTTCAGAAAAATATTTTGAATAAATTTGCATTAAATACAGTGGATTTTATAGTGATTCAACAATAGTAATACCAGAAATTGTGAAAAATTACATTATTATTTATTCACTTAAATTAAATCTATCTTTTGAGAAAATACAATTCATTTTTTAGTGATAGTTTTCAATTTATCTGTCCTAATTGTGAGAGCGTGCAGAAACATTCCCGCGTGTTGCTTCGCATGACGTAAACCAGGCAATTTTCGCGCAAAAAAGTCCGACGCCAAGCCGGAAATGAAGCCATAATTCGGTGACTCGCCCGCGGCCATAAGCTAATTTCAGAAAAAAAAAAAAGAGCCGCGACGCGCGACCGATCATCGTCACCACTGCCCGTCTAAAATTAGATTAGCCTTGATTAAAAATGCTGCTGACGAATTTTTCCCCCCTTTCTAAGCCACTTACCAGCTGTAAATTTTCATAATTGCACTGCCAGACCGCGGGAAATGTTTCTTTAATTAAAAATTTGCGCCGACAGAAATTAGCTAAAAGTTCATAGTTGCCTTTTTTCCGCGCTCGCGACCCTTTAATTAGCAGGGGATTAGCGTGCCTTCCGCTCGTCAAACGTTTATTATTCAGACTTTTTCAAGATTATCGATTGGGACGCAGTGTTTTTTTTTAACACCGTACGAAAAATGTGGATACTGCACCGGCTGCGAATTTTTCGTGGTATGGTAAAATATTTTCTAGGACATTTGAAGCTACATAATGACGCTACATTTTTCAATGTCGTATTTTGCGTTCGTTTATAGAAAATAGCGGGAAAAATCCGGAATCGTGCTTCTTATATATCAAAGTGTAATATTTCAGAAAGGTTTTCTTTTATTCATGTGAAGTGCATCTACACATAAAAACAAGAAAATAGCGGCGTTCTACCTTCATCACAATTTTTATATTTCTTAATTATATAACTACAGCAAAGAACAGTTTTTTTTTATGAAAAAGTTGAAACTATTTAAAATTTACTTTTATTAAAACATATATCCACATATATCTAAACTTTTTATTAAAGCATAAGTTTTTAAAAGGAAAAAAAGGAAGATTTTTTCAATTTGTTAACTTCAGGATTTAATCTAAGAAAGAAAAATTTGAAAGAAAATTGATGTTTCGTGTTTATGCATTTTTTGCAATAAAATTTTTTATTTTAATATTATTACATCTCGTAAATAAATCGACAATCAAAAATTTTTATTTTAATCAACTTTAAATTCATTTAAAAAACAGTTATGTAGAATTATATACTGCTAATGCACACATATACACCTGTACAGGTAAAAAGACAAAAGTATAGCACAAAACACGCAAGTCTAGCATTCAAAATTATTTGCTTGAGGAAATCTTCAAACTATTAAATCTTCTCCTTCCTATACATGTTGTGTTTAAATTTATTTTGATCCCTATTACTTGGTGGATCATTTGAATAGTTTTTCAACCAGCGAAAATCTGTCTTCAAAAATGTAGGAGAACCTGTCATATCAGAAGACGTACATTACATTCCGAACCCAATTCTGCGGTTTAAAAATGTTCGTGAAACGTATTTCAGCTTGCCGTAAGTCTATCAAAGCAGTCCTCAGTGGTGTTGATTTGGTAAGTCTTTGGACCAATATTTCGAACAACCTGATCCTTTTGATTCTAGACAATTCTGTCCGAGTTTAGCTTTCCATACGTAAGGGCAGAAAGTTCTGATCGATCTACAACCTTGAACGTTTCGAAGGATACTTCGGTTTGCAGACGGCTTCCCCAATCATTCGTGAGTGGAATATATTAGAGTAGTTAAAAGACACAGGCATGTTGCTCATGAAAACTATCTCATTAACTGATCTTCGAAAACTTTTCAGTGATGTTTCAAATGAGGTGTTGAAAATTGCATCAAAATAGCATCAAAAAGCCAAGGCATCATCTCTTTACTGAAACAATTTTTTAGATACCACCTATATTTTGATTATGATATCTTTGTTATGATTTTCTGCAACAAATGACGATGATTTCTTATAAATTATGTAATAAAACTGCTTTTTAATGTTTTGAATTATTAATGCAGTAATTAAAGACGTTACAATTTTCATTATTTTAACCTTAGCTGTAAGCTCTTTATTTTTTTATTTATGAGCATAGAAAAATTTCGATTTACAACTTCAAACACAAAAATAAGGATGGAACATGTAAAACCAGTAATTAGAATGAAAATTAGCAGTTTAAATAAACTTTCCTTTTCATTTCTACTCAAAATATTTTTGTAATCCTTGGTTCCTACAAGTTGATTCAGAATTCTGAAATTGAGCTTCATTCCTGATTCATAAAACTTAAGAAAAATCTTTCTCATTCTTTCCACAAGTGGAAATCCACTTTCAAATAGATAGGCAAGTCTATCGCAAGTCGAAAAAGGCTCCGCAATTTTCAGTATCGGAGAATCATCTGAGTATCGATATTTCTTGACCCAAACTTTAGCTTGATAAATAGTCGCAACCCAAATAACATTTCTGTACTTGAGTAAAGTTTTTATGCAGGTCTCGTTACTCGCTGTTTGTTTAACTTTTGGAATGATTTTTATGATGTCCGGATTATCTCTTTCATTGAAAATTCGGTCATAATTTATTGATCCGTACACTAAAATTGGCATTTGAGATTTATCCAAATCGTGTATCGTATCAAAAGGTACTTCGACATGAAGAATACGTTCGGATACCATTTTCGAATAAAATTCATTAGAGTAATATAAAGAAAGAACTATAATGGTTAAAAGAAATATCTTATCAGGAGATTTTAACGTCATCTTGCTAGAAGAATGTACTACTTTCAACGAATATCCAAATAAAGTTTTCAAGATTCCAAATACAGTCCAATTCAATTTTATAACTCTTAATAATTTTAAAATACAAGCTAAGAAAAAAATTATGCTAGGTATTATTAACAAAAATAAAAAAAGTGATGTAGGAACACTAAACTTCCAAATAAAAAGTACAGGAACAACCGCTACAAACTTTTCACAATTACCTCCAGTTTCTAAATGCAAATGGCTTCTTAATGCTCTCGAAGCTATTGGCATTGGCATTGGTACTATATTGATCTCACGGTTCTTTACCATTCTAAGTAGTATTTCCAACCCATACGAAAGTGATGCGATTGGTATTTCACGAAAAAAATCCAATTTAAAGTTCATAGTTTTTGCTGCAATATTTAACAGAGGAAAATGTAATCCATCAATTTTAATCTCACCATTACTGTCCTTTACCACGTCCATAAATGGGCGATTATAAATAGTAACTGCTTTGACGATATATCCATTCATGTCGCGCAATTTGTCAGGGAATAAATCTACACCAGAATTAAAAAGCATTTTTCTTGTACTATTAAAAAATGGATTAAAATAATATAGGAATTGCTTTTCTTTTTCAACTTGGAGTATGGAAAAATTGATGAATTTCTCCGACCACGCGAATTTGAGCATTTCTTCAAAGCTCAAAGAAATTTTAAAAACAATCAGTAAGCAATAAGGTCGAATCAAAATTGGAGAAAGTTCTGCGAATAAGTTGATTAAACCATTTACATCGTTATTAACTTCACTATTTAAAATAATATAATGGGTCTCGAGTCGTGGATTTTTAATAATTTTTAAAGCCAAAGATTTAGAAAAAACGTTGTCTTCAGCTCTTGGAATATGCATAAGCAGAACTGGAATTTCTATTGCCAACGTTTTAATAACACTGTTGTAGTAATGTACATTTTTTTTTAATTCGTTAATCACGATTACCACTTTATATGGCTGTAGTTGCACGATTTTCTTATAAAGTTGAATTAGCCAGTTATCCACAGCACCAATTGTAAAAATCATTTGAAAGATCAACAATATAAACAATGAAATTGAAATCATATTTTTCATTGTATAAGGTTGTTAACTGGCTTTAGTTAATTTTTCTGGCTTTCAGCCGGTTCTTACACGACTGGTTTCGTATTTTATTTACCTTTTGGTTTGTTTTTTTAATTTTCGTTTTCCACTAGTGAGATTTTATCGCTAATGGAACAGTAATGCCTTTGTTTCATCAATAACCAAACACATTTTTAAATTATTACTTAGTACGTTTACCTTAATCCGCACAAGATCTACGAAACTTTCGTTCGAAAAATAAAAATAAAGTGGTTATTAACTTTAATTTATTTATAGAAAAAGGATGCGCACACTGCGAGCAATTATTGTGTAAAAATTACCGTTTTCCTCGATAATTGGAGGACTTACTGCCATATTTACAATATTCACAAGTTACTTTAATAATATTTATCGATTATTAAAGTAACTTGTGAATATTTTAAAGATGGCAGTATGTGTTCCAATTACCGAGGAAAATAATAATTTATTTAACCAGAGTAACTGTACATTGCATTACTTATAATATAAAAGTAATCCAGCCGAGGAAAAGGACTTTCCTGTGCGCTGGTCTGGAGATAAATCTTACAAACTAATTATACAATCTTACAAACATTTAATACTATTTGACTTAAAGCTAATTATAATCATAATTTATTCATTAACAATATAAAATTATTATTCTTGCTCTACTGCTTAACTTTTCCTCTCCTAGTTGAGAAGTTATGTTTTCATGGTCGTGTTCTGGACATATAACTATTTCCAACATATTCGGTATTATTCAATTTTACAAAATCACTACGATGGTATGCACTCTCACAATGATACATATAACTGTTGACACTACTTTATTAGGGTCACATTTATAATACTTTTTACTGAGCTAGTCGGGACGTTGCTTCCCTCCCGACACCATCTTGGATTATTCAATAGTTTCTACACAATAATTTCTCTCAGCGCATATATTTATGGCAAGCAACTCCCGGACTATTGAAAGCTTTATATATAGATATATTTTCTACGTTATTTTTGAAAGTTCAAAACCGTATAATTCTTTTTTCCTGCATTTCCCCACATGAGTTTTTTATTGAAAAGAAAGATCTTTAAAAGCTCTAAATGATAGATAATCTTTTGTAAGTTTTTCAGCGTTTTAAAAGCGTTTGGTCAGTGGGGCTAGTTTCACTTGGCGTGTAGGCATCATTCTATGCATTTAAAAAAATTTATTGAATTTTATATCTGTATCATGTATACTGATGCTACTACTACTACTACTACTACTACATTAGACCCTTAATTTTCAAGTCTTAAAAATTATATCGAAAGATTCTGCACCATAAAAAGTAAATATAGAAAGATGAAATTTCACTAAAAGATCCACATTTCTCATGCAAAAAGTCTCAGTATCAATTCTTCCACAGATTATTAACCCACTATTCAGCAATATCCTTCAGGAATATTTTCCGCTCCAACCGGCAGAGTTTTCCTAACAAATCGGCGAACGTGTTCAGGCGAAAAGCGCTCCATCGAAATGTGTATGGGCGCCACGTAGACAATATCCTTGGACAGGATGAAAAATCTAAAGAGCGACAAAGAACCTTGGAGTCCTACGTGTGCACGATGCACAATTGTGCAGCAACTGCAACTTGACGCGTTTGACGAGCGCGCAGCGATTCTGCGTTGGGGGAAAAATCGTCGTGTTGCTGATTCTTTCATTCGAACGGCTCTCTGAAAGTGATTTTACACTCGTCCACTGAGAGTCGATGAATGGAATTTAGATTCGGATTTTCCGACGTATGGGAAGTGTGCCAAGCGTATCTATGAAGAGTGTTTATGCGTTTCAAATGAGAGTTTTATAAATTCAAAGGCTTTTGAATTCTCGTCATTTTTTCTTTATCCAGAGCATTTGAAGTTATTGAATGCGTTTATTTTCAGTAGTCCTCTAAATATTACAAATAAGTAATAGAATTTATATTTACTACAAAATTTTTTAAACACATACATAATGTTTACCGTATGTAATATAGGACCCTCGCCTAATTACGTAGTTTCTTCTCTCCTAAAATTTACAGAAGCTCATTATAATAATGATTTTGCATCATTACAATTTACGGTAATTTACTTTGTGTATATAAAACTTCCATTTCATAAGATCATTAAAAGATTATAATATCGAATTTATTAGAGCAGGAATCGTTCAACAGAAATGCTGTAAACAATACGTGTGAACTCGTGCGAATGTTTCCCAATATTTTACTGATCGAATTTAATACAATTGAAATAATGCCGTTCCAGCATTTTCAATAAAATAATAACTTCAATAGAGTAAGTTTCAATTGACTGCTGTGGATGCACTCTATATACCTACTCTAGAACGTCGTAATAATCGAACATTGAATAAACAGGAGAATGTTCTGGTTTACTTCCGTAAATTGATAGAAGAACATGCAAAGGTATGCAACATTATTAGCACAAAAAACTTGTACACTAAGCATCAGTTTACTTTTTGCCTTTACCGTTACAATACGTGGTTTTAAACGAAATCACAACGATACAGATCACGTGATTAATCGCTGCACCTCTTAATATAAAGAACGAAGAAAATATTTTCAAATCAGTTTCTCCAGCTGCAAGATAACATTTTCCTAATACAGCCAAGCCATTACTCAAATTGTCTGCTTAGGAAAAGCAGCGGTTCAGCCACACAACATTTCTATAACTCGATGCTAATCTCCCCGGCGATAAACATCGAAAAGAGGCAAAAAAGCCTGACAGGCTCGTATAATTCTTCGTTCTTTGGCACTCGTCTGAAAGCTGCACTGGCGGCGACGTTGTATATGTTGGAAGACGAATGATCCGCTTGGAGGGAGAAAATTCAGGGGAAATTTAAATAAGATCCATTGCACGGGATGACGATAAAGAGAGAACGGTAAATACGCGCGGGAGAGAGGAAAGACGGGAGGGATGGAGAGAAGAAATCGATACGTACTAACCGTCTGGGATACGTTAGTGTGCTGCTGCTACTCTTCTGCGTAGTATCGTGACGGGATGCTGAGACCTTTGAGATTGGTTGTCGTCTTCGGGATGCGCCGGCTGATGTGTGGGGATTAAAGCTCTGCGCGAGTTTCGACAAAGTAATCACGATTTTATAGCGGAATTTCAGCCGGGATTTAATTACTTTCCTTTTCATTGGTAATCTTTAATAAATTTTAAATGATAATCTGATTGTTTCTAATTAATGATCAAAATGATTAAAATGATTTAAAAATAAGGACTACCTCAAACGTAATTGAGACAAATAGATAAACTCAAATAAAAGTATTATACTTTTTTGAAATTTCTGAATTCAAGTTTCATCAGATTTTGGAAATCGCGAACAATAGATTTAATTCGCACTCCTCTATTAGTATAACACACGATCTTCCACGATATCATCAAAATTTATACACCAAAACTAGATACTGAAATATTTGATATTTTATACCATTGTAACCTCCAAATCACGACTTTGACATGAGTTATTGGCGCTCATGATATAAAATAGAGTTCCATATTAGTGTATAAGCTGATTATTTACCTCTTGAGACATTTTTCGCCTGAGCAAAGCGACTCCATTCCACATCATCATTAATTTCTATGTAACGAAATCATTTCGATCCCACTGATTGATTCATTAAAAACTAGATTACCGAGCCAATCCCCGAACGAAATTCCGCAAAATTGCGTTCAAAATCCGGCACTTACGCGTCGATTGTATAATGGCCACGTAATTTCTAATTACAATGTTGACGCCCGATAGCCAAATTACAACGAAGCCGGTAGCTGTCGCAGCCCAGCAACGGCTTTCTCGATAAACGAAGGTTGTTTACTGGCAAACTATTCGGCCGGGATCGCAGAGAAGTTGCCGGTTTCCTGTCTGCACACACGCCTGCCGGAATCACCGGCGTAAAACGCAACGTTGACTCTTCGTCTGACTGAAGCTAACCAACGTTAAATGGCCATCTAATAGACGTGCTTGTGCACGTAATTTAAGATTCAAATTTAGATAATCCTGTTATAGAAATTTTGAACCTTTTTCGTTTATCGAAAGAGGATTTTGCAAGCATTTAAGAACGAAAATCTTATTTTTTTAATAGAATTTTTCTATTATAGCAATTACCAATTAATTAATACAGTTCATGATTTTCTATTGGTAATAATCGTTTGAAATTGAGACTGTCAGATACTTCATTTCATTGAAATTTTTTATTTTCCATTCCATTGGATGAAAAGCAAATTAAAGTTCATCAGTAAGTATAATACAGTGGCTTATTATCAAATATATAAACTAAGCAAAGTTCCAATCAACTACCCAACGTAATCCTCGATGCTAATCCGAACCAAAATATTCAAGCGAATCGCAGTTTCTCAGCCTACAGTAACCGTCATCCACCAAAACTTCATCAATCAAAATGAAATATTTTCCACAACAGCATCCTTGATTACTACCGCTGAATATTATCATGATTTGTTGCAATTGTCGATTGCGCCATCACGTAATTACCTCGTATTGTTATCTCAGCATTGCCTTTCTTGTGCCAAAATGCGCTATATCGATTCCTCCCGCACGCGCTTAAGCCATTGATTTATCAGCTGAGCCGGAGTATCTTATTAACGAAAGTCGAAAAACTCCCGCTGGCATTAGTTTGCAATACATCATCGAGAGGAGGGAAGGAACTTCTTTCCGCGGGCGTGGAAAATTGGAAAGCTTCCGCTTCATCATCGTTGATCATGAATTTCGTCGGAGAGCTAAGACGAACCCGTATAAGGCGCTCCGATGAATTATCGGAGATCGAATGTGTTGTGTTTGTGCGGTTTTTTTGCTGGTGGGCAGAACTCGAAAGAGGTCATGAATTTATGGTGCTTTAAAAGGGGTAGTAGAGTTAATTTCTTTGAACTTAAACAATTGAAATAGGATTACAAAATATTGTTTAATTGGTATATACGAAGAAAACTATTCTTGGTAGAAATTAAAAACATTTTTAGAGCAAGAATTGGCCATTTTTTAAAAAAGTCCTATAAATAGCCAAAAATGTTCCTTAAAAAGCATTAAAAATGGTGTGATTTCTACTAGGGATTCGAGGTAATTATTAAAATGTTGTTCACTGAATATTAAAATTTAAAAATAAACGTACATTAATTAATTGTGCGTAATCTCTAAAGTTCGTTCCAAACCCCATTCGAATCTCCATTTTTCGTTACAATTGCAATCGAATCCCTACCCCCGATGAAAATTTCCGTCTCGAATATTTGTAAGTGTGGCAAACGCGCGTGACGGTGGATCAGCGGTGATAATTTTTACGATCGGCCTGCTTCTCGTTGCGCGCGTGCGCGTATAAATGGAGTTTAATATCGGGTAAACATTTGCACCGCGGACATGATCCAGGAGATGCCGATGCTTCCGCGAACCAAAAGATCCGCAACGTTATAGGTTTACGGACGGTTAGGTGCAGTAGAATCGTTTTCAAAGAAGACGAATCGATTTGTTCTGGAAAAGTGCAGTCGAAATCAATATTATCGAAAAATGTGCACCTTTTTTTCGGTTATTCCAATGGCTTATTACCGTTGTTTTTATAAGTGTTATTACTCTAATTTATGAGACAACGTTCAAATTTTGACACTGAAATAAGTTCTTTGTACACTTAGAACAAAATATTCACAGCGGAATGCAGGTACATTAGTTTTTCTCTGGATGTACTCCAATTTACTGTGTAGGTAACTAAAAAGAAAAAGTCCAAGCAAAAGTCGCAGAAGTTCATCTTTAACATTTTCTAAAGTTTTTGCATTGTCTTTAGTGGTGTAATTAAAAGTTTCGTGTTCTTCAAAGAAAATCTCACTACTTTTTTAACTCGAATACTAATAAAAACTATTCGTTTATGCTAATTTGTTAATAAATTACGACATTGTAGCATTCTTTTCTATCTCGGCAATAAAGGACAAATTTTTTTTATTACTATAATAAAAAACATCGTTGATAGAATCAAATGCCAATTTGAATTATAAATGTGTAATTCCCCTGTTCATGAATTTATGTTAGATGCACGTATTGGCATTAGTACATGTATAATGTATTTAAAAAAATAATATTAGATGCCTCTACCTATTCGTATTACAATAATTCAGCAAAAAACATTGTTGATCATGTTAAAAAAGCAAAGGACACATAATTATGAAAGTAATAAACCTCTTTTACTTGAGATTCTCCGGCAGGCTAAATGAAAAATCGAAGTGTAGCGCAACAATAAGTCGCAATAAAGTACCTCGGCAATAATGAAGTCATCAGCGATATTTGGCTCTCAATAAACGTCGAGCTCGTAAAAAATTTCATTCCCTAAAGTTCTCATCCTCCCTCGAATTATAAACTCGTCCGGGCGTTCCATTGTGACGTAGCCGTGCTTTTCATTGCCTACACATCGAGCCGAAAAAAAGAGGAAGATCCTCCAATAAAAGTGAATGACTGTCGCGTAAAAGTTGAAGATCGCGTTCTTGTCGTCTCTCGTCGACAAAGGGACTCCGCGAAATTATTTATCACCCTCCCTTGTCCTCTTTTATTACCCTGTGAGGTCTCTAAGTATCTCTAATTCCAGCTGCCTTCTTTTATCGTCCGCTTCTTCTCCGAGGGAAATATTAATAACAGAGTCTTTGAGAGTTAGGCTAATGCGAAGAGGCTGCTCCTAGAGAGCAATCGAGAATATAGTTGGGAGGAGGGTTTTGTTTCGAAGGCGAGACTTGCCTTGGGAGGAGAGAACAAAGACGTTTTGTTTGAGATGAAAAGGTGACGTGCTTGTCGGGAAATTTGGAGGTAGGTGGACTTGTTAATTACGTTGGCGCGTCATGCTCTTGTGTATTCGTAGTGATCCCAAATTCATAGAGGCGTCGTTTTTTAAAATGTGCATTTTCAAGTATTTTGGATGTTCTTTGTTAAAGCAGCATTGATTAAGGCTTCTTAAATACGTTGTTAGCGTATACTGTACAAACACATTTTTACATTTTTTTGGTCAGTTAAAAATTTGATAAAATCCTCTAGATATGTACCTTGTTAGCTTTCTTCAGGGAATTACCTTGAAGATACCGTTTAGGGAAATTCTATTATCAAGTGTCATTCAAATGTGAAGCGTTAAACACAAGAGGACGCTACGTGAGAAATCAGCTTGTTGGAGGATTTTATTGCTCAGAGCTTTACCTAATCTAATCTAAAGAACATCATCTAATTTTAAAATAAAGATTTCATATAATAAATTGTTCAAATATCCTGCATGCTTGATTAAAATGTAAAAAATTGATTAAATTTGTATCGTATACTACCCTTAATACTTTGTTCAACTAACTATCCTGAAGGATATTACGCAATAAAATATTTCAAGTGCAGTTAAATATTCCGGTATTAACGGTAATAAAGCGAATACTTTTGCGTAATTCGCAAAATGCTGGTGATTAATCCCGAGTTCTAGTTCAGCAGACATGTTTAATAGTAAATGACGCCGTTAAAAGCAAATAATTTTAATACGATTATACGCACTAATAAAGGAATAATCAAGCGCTTCGGGGCAGCAATGCACAGTCCATTATTCATCTATTAGCGTCGTTAATAACGCAGTATTATGATAAATAAGCGTGCACGAGAGCTGAAAAACTTACTTGACTTATCGCCCTCGGGCTTTCGATTAAAATATCTTTAATGAAAATATTTTATGCAGCCAGAATACATATGTAATCGATAATATCTTGAACGGCACACATTGCATTTATTATTCCAGAGTTATTTTGGATGCTAACTCATTTTTAAATAATATTTAGAATCGATATTAATCACATTTTTATCAAGAAAAATACATTGACATAAGGTACGTATAGAACTTCATTCTAAAATGCAATAAAAAGTATGCCACGATTCATCCAATTTTAGCAGTTTTCAAGCACCCACATCACAGCAGTCCATAAACGAAAAAAAAACCAGCCCCAAAGCCCACAAATACTCGCGCATCAATCTCGCATCAATCCAAATACATCAGAATTACTCAACGCCAACCTCACAGAGAGAAAGAGGGAGTCCATTACCCTCGAAAGAACGCGATTTCTTTGGCTTTTTCTGGAGGGGGGGGGGGTGAGGGCACCTTGGTAATACTCCGCTAACAGGTAGCAATTTAGCGATATAAATTTGCGCACGGCGGTTAACGGGGGGAAGGGACTGGTATTACGTCTCCGTGAAAGCGCGCGAGAGGGTGAAAGGGCGAAAGCCAGCGCTCAAAGCGGCCCGAGGGTCAAAGACGCCCGCAAGATAGTCTCTTTGCAGAGGAGTCTGTAAAACTGGGAGGAGACCTCCAGCTGAGGTTGCCGCTGCTCCTTCCTGATAGTCTCGGCCTCAGTCTTGCGGAGAATGTGGGTTGTAATCCTGAGCTAATTAACTCAGGAGACCAGGCCGAAACTATTGACTAGTTTTTTGAGAATTTCGTCCGAGGTTTCGTCGCTAATTATTCTCCTAAAAGTGTAAATAGTTATTTTCGATAATTAAGAAGTTCGTAGAAAGATGCAAATGTCGCATACATTCATTATATATAAAGGATTTAATTTTTGTTATAAAATGATTTCTGTTTTAAAAAGCGAATGTATTCTATACTATTTTTATTACTCTACGTTTTAATAAGACTGTTTCAGGGAAGAAAAAAGAGTTGAATTTTTAACTACTTTTAAATCATTAATAAGCCATACTGCATCGGCTGCATTTCATTAATCATTCTGTTGTTCTCTTCATTTATAATTTATCTCATATCGTCTCATTTCTCATTGTTACTTTTATTGTCTTCATAACTCTTATGTTATTTAACAACTTAAGCTTGCATCAGCACATTTTTCTTCATTTTTCTACATTTATTTCATTACATTATGAATTTATGGTATGATATAAATACTAAATATATCACTCTTTTAAACAATATAATATCTGTATCTGATGTTCGTCGCTGTATTTCTATGTTATACTTCTATTACATAGGAGTGAAAAATATGAAATCTAATTATTGCGTTACGGCCAAATAAATGAAAAATCTCTAATAATAGATAAAAAGATTTACTGCATTTGAAAAATAATAATTCACAGACAGTTCTTGAATAAATCATTACTTTTACTTTGAAATAATTTCAACATTTCAAAAAATTACGAATATAAAGCCTTTACTATTTTTCATCAAAATGTACACGGAGAGAAATGTTCGGGTATATTTTACAAATTTTACACAAAATTTTACTAAAAAGTTTGGTAATTTAGGCACAGAGTGGAAGACTGGGCTGTTTTACGAAATTTTTATTTAATTCTACGAAATTTTCTTAAAAAATTACAATTATAATAAGATAAATTTTAGTATTATTTAAAAAATTAGTATTATTTAAAAAATTATTCGTAAATTTTACGTAATTTTTAGTTAATTTTACGAAATTTTCTCTGAAAACTATAAATATAATTAGGTAAAATTATAAATATAAATTACTATAAAGTTTAGTAAATTTTTGTGAAATCTAGATAATGCAGAATTTTATGATATGATTCACAAAAAAGTTTAGTAATTTTTCGGACATGCGCAAGAGCACGCGTTATCATAACGAACACAAACTCACATAATTTTCTAAAAAACTTTAACAATTTGTAATAAAATCTTAACTATAAGATTATTTCATTAATTTTCTTTCAAAAAGACAAATATCATCTCATTTCAATTGCAGATGATATTTTTAAAATTCAAATTAATGATGCATGGATTGTAATATATGAAGACGACTAGAATTATCAAATATAAATTGAATTATTAAATATGTTAATTAGCGCAGGCGGTAAGGCGTTCGGCTGTCAACCCAGAAGACCGCTGTTCGATTCGATCCACACGTCTATTCAGGTATAATATAATAATATTCGTTATGTTTGAGTTTCGTAGATTGAGTAAATAAATGTTTTTCATAATATTTCAATTTAGGGTCAAAATTATTATACCATTATTTAAAAATTACTATACTGTTCTGTAAAATTTACAAAATAGCCAATCTATGCCTAAATTACCAAATTTTTCATTAAAATTTCCTGAAAAATTTGTAAAATTTACCCAAACATTTCTCTCTGTGTTTGCCCCAATTCTTCTCCACGCCATTAAACGCACTACATCCCGTCCTCCTGCATCCTCGCCACCTTAAAACTACAACTCCAAGAAAAGGTTCGCACTCCGACACGTGTAACAACCTGGCCATAACCAGAACAGCGGCATCGTTAACGCGCGGAGAAATCGAGCGGGCCTCGTTAGCAGCGCCCCCTTCAATCGAGTTATGGTGTATCGTAGTCGTTTACGGATCCCTAAGTGGATTTTGTGCCCGAGGCGCTGCAGCCTGTGTCGCTTTCTTTGTTCGTGGATTAACGGCTCAAGTGTTGTGCAGCATCAACAGCTCGTTGCTTTGAGGGGAGATGCTTGGGAAATAAAATTAGCGAGTGCTTGGAATATTGAGCGGCTGTCGAGATGCCGGCAAATTAGGCGCGAAATTCGATTTTTCCCGATGGGATAATTGGAGACACTCACTTCGCAAGAGTCGGGAAAAGTTGTTGAAGAGGTATTGTTTATAATGGTTGATTAAACGGACGTGGAGTCAGTTTTTTCGAATATGTTTTCTATACTTTTGTGTGGCAATATTATTATATAGTTATATCGCTCAGTATGATCTGTCTAAAACAGAAAACAAGAAAAAAAACGCAAAAATTTGTAAATAAAAATTGAACTTGGACTTTTTGTGTAAAACAGTTCTGCTTTGTATGCCATCGACGTCTTACCACACTCGGCTCGTACTACTTATAATACACGATATTGAACTATGCAAATGCCAATAAATGAAAATTTATGGAAAATTATCTATTTTTTTCGTGAAACTTTATTCTTAGATTTAAATAGCAGTTTAATTCATTAAAGGCACTTTAAACTCTCCATTTTTAAGACCTTATTATCTATTTTTTCTTCAGTCCCAAACAAACCAACTCCCCCTCCACCTTCCACAGTTTAAAATCAATAAACCATCTCACAGGTCGTTCCGCATAAGCAGTCCACCCTCGCTAAGGTGTCAAAATAATCCGAAGCTGTCATCCTCCTAAAAAATCCTGGCCAAAAGAAAGGCATTTACTCCCTGTTACATGTCGGCGTCGCGACGTCTAGTGTCAAAATTTTCAAACTCGGATGATCTCTTGAAAGCCCCAGACTTGTTTTGCCTCTATATATTCGGCCCATTGAAAGGTGACCAATCGATTGAGCGAGAGAGAGAGGAACTTAAACGGGGTTGGCCGCAAGTGGAGGCTACTTAAACTCTTAGAGAGCGAGAGTTGCCCTGGCTGCTTTTTGCACATTTTGCCGAGCTGACGAATTTCGAGCGACGTTTTGATAGAGGGATTAACGTCGAGGGGAAGTGTATTCAAGCTCGATGTAAGCTCTGGAATTTGGTGAACGATTTCAATTAGTGAAGTGGAGGGAAAGATTTGTTTGGTCGTGTGAAGTTTTTCAAGATTTAATAATGACGATTCACCATTTTATAATAAAATCGTACAAAAATGAATGTAATTATCAAAGTTGCACGCACAATTTATCAGTAGTCTATTTAAAAAATCTAAAATTTAAATAATAAAGAATGAGAATTATAAACAATGGCAAAGAATTGCAATTACATTATATTGCTTTTTAAGTTTTGAAAGAACTGAATTAAAAGGAAGTCGGTTCTACTAAATGCCTTTTTAATCACTAAATAAGCTGAAACGAATAAGCTGAAAAATTTACAGAAAGCTTTTAAAATTGTGAATTAATTGAGTTGCAATTCAATTAAGCTGAATGTAATTGCTTTTGAATTTACCTATATTGAATTATATATGGATCAAGTGCATAAAATATTTATAGCTTGTAATTCGTAAATTAATTTATCCTGTAAAATAAATTCAATTATGCAAAATAGCGATTTCATTTGCAAAAAGGATGTTACTTACAAGAGTTCAAAACAAATAACATTTCTGTAAAAAAATATCAACTTAATATACAGACTATATAAAGCCTGTAAATTTCGTAATCTAAAAGACTTATTTATATTACCGTGATAAAATTGCAAAATAGGTGAACGTCCCATGCATTTACGTCATTTTTTCGGACTATAAAAACAAGTTTGAAGCACATTTCCGCGATAAAAGTCAATTTCGCGTTAACAGCGCACTATACATAATGGCTTTTCACATTGACGTTCGCGCGAAGTTACCGTTTCCCTTTATCGAGGCGGACTAAAATGTGTTTTTGAGTTTACATGGAGTATTGTAGCGCGCCGCCGCACTGATAAAGCCCTACTCGACTGTCAGCCAGAGTTTTATTTCAACCTCGTATCATTCGAATTAGAGAATTTATAAAAAGTAAAGCCGCTATTAGCTTCGCACTTTGGGCTCCTTTAATTTACAAGTAGTTGCTGACGCTGCACGTTTTTTTAACAAACAGCCGAAACGTTACGATTTCCAATTATTTTTAAATTATTTGACGAACAAAGGTCATTGTAAAGACAAAATACTGAAATTAATACAATTCCAAAGAACAGTAAAGAAATCACTAAAATAAATGTAAAAACTGCCGAAGCACATAAACAAGTTCAACCGGCAGTTCTAAAAAAATATTCCCGTGATTTACTTTATCCTGGAAAGGCGCAAACTTAAAGCACTTCAAGTCGATCCTCGCGCGAAATACCAATAACGTCTTTCTCGCTCCTTCTTCGCTGCCGAGGAGGAAAAACGACGGCAAACAAAGTCTCCGGCAGTCTTTTCCTGTATCTCCCCTCGAGTGGCTCGAGAACGAAGTTATAGCGGAAGATTTCGCGTCGCGTGCGAGGCGAAAATCCCGCGGCCCTTTTTTAATTGCAGTCAATTTGAGGCAGCGCGTTAAGACTGAGTTAATCAAGTAGGTTTAAAGCGCGTTTTGCGCGCTGTAAAAAGGGATGAGCTCTAAATTTGAAGACAAGGCTTTTTGGGTTTATTAAAGCGGGCGGGAAATTTGGTGAAACGGTGATTCGGGATTAGTTGAAGGGAAATTTCAGATTTACTTTTAGAAATTAGGAATGTAAAGAATGTGTAAAAGCGCCTGGTTTTAAATCCATTTATGGAAGGTTATCATTTATTTTGAATTAATGTTGTTTCCTGCGGTTATTTATTTGTTACAATTTAATAAACTTATACGTATAAAGTTAAAAAAAAGTTTAAATACAAAGGACTTAGATTGTGAAATTGTATGCTATCTGCATGGTGTGAACTTGACTCAATTGGAACAAAAATCCATTATTTTATTTCTTAAAAGTCATATTGAAAGTCATGAAATTATAATATACTCTCACTGTACCATCAATTTATGTAGAAATCGATTCCTTCAAGAAAATAATTTCGCAATTGCCACATTAAATTCAACATCGCAGCCAAGAAGATGAAACGCGCAGGAAAACTGTTAAGTGTATAAAAACGATATTATATCGGATGTAAGAGAGAATTTTATGCGCAGCATTTTACGTAATTCCACCAATTCACTATTAAAGTCGCTTTTTTTCTATCCTCCGTGTATACATGCATAAATAGGCAGGTCGCCAAGACCGCCTCCTTTTTCTATACGTACTTTTCCTCTATAATTGCGTTCATTCTCTATGAAAAGACCTTTCAAATGGCTTTTATAAGAAAATTAAAACTTTGATCAATTGGTTACTAACTTTTTCTCGGGAAATATTGTATTTTTCATCAGAATTGCATCTTCGAGCTGAATAATTTGTTCAAATATATTTATTGAGTTTCTCTTTGATCTGTGAAAAATTATTTTTGTATCGGAATCTCGAGAGAATAGTTTATTTGTGAAAATATTCAACGTCAGAAAAATTTGTCTACTTTTGAAGGTCATAAAAATTTGATGTTTTTCAGACGACCTTTTTATGACCCATAAAACAGTTATATTTTCTGAACCTGTATAAAACCTATGAAATATATGTAACATTTCACTTCAAAACATTTATCTCTAAAATAAAAACTAAAGTAACTACAAACAGTACCCGTATTTTATTATAATGGAACAATTTTTTATTATCCCAATTCAAGTCTGATCGCGTCGTATTATTAAAACATAAATTTAAATTCCCATCAAAAAAAAAAATGAAAAACCAACCGAAGAACAAAAAATCCTCCACCCGATAAACAAATTCGCTGTGCATTTGCGATCATCGAAATAAAAAAAGAAACATCCGCGATCCGAAGCATTCTTCCGTTCCCTCGCGTCGAAAATCGACGTATCCGCGATGACACACCGACGAAAGAAGTAAAAAAGGCGTCGCCGACGCGTATATACATATATGCATCACGCTTCGCCGAGTCGCGAGCGTCTCTGCCATCTGAATCCGCGGAAAAATTCCAAGCCGCGTTTTTCTGGAATTCTCTTTAACTGCGCATAAGATGTACGGCGCTGGAGGGAGATTTCTCGAGAGATATACGCTCGTAATTGGTTTTTTCGAGCGGCTGAGGAATGGAATGGAAAGGGTATTTAATACAAATTGAACTCACGCCTTGGTCTGTAGTGTTTTTTTTCTTATTAAAAATCTTTTTTTTTAAAAAAGAGAATTGTATAAAAAGTGTTTCAGTCACATGATAATGCAATGTATACAGCAATTGCGAAAGAATCGCTCCGATTTGAAACGACTCGAAAAAGAATAAAATCTCGCGCCGACACCTCGGGCTTCCTTCCCGTCCATTTCCGCCGTGCATCTCGACGTCTGGCCGTGGCGTCAACGGAATTTTTTTGCACCGTCGCTTCATGTTTTCATCTCTCTCTCTCTCTCTCTTTCTCTCTATACGCACGTGTACACGGAGTCGATAAATCGAGAGTGATAGCGACATCGCGACTTGATTTTATTTCACTGACTGAGGGAGAGGGTTGAGGAGAGGCTGGCTGAGTGTACCGTATCGTGCCGAATTAAACGACAGTTTTCACGCTCTTTTCACGCGAGGGACTTCCGAGGATCGGTATCGAATAAGATTTTATTGGTGGTCGAGGTTTTAATCGAGGGTATGATTTTGTTTCATAAAATTGTTTATTTGTAAATTTACGAACTGCTAAACAAGCCAATCGACAGTCCACCGTTAAAATTTCACTCCTTCGCCCACCAGTCTAGCCTGCCGCGAAAACCTCAAAGTCAGACCACCCCCGCAAATATCAATCAGCCGCGCGAACTCGAGCCATCAAACCCTCGCCACCTGCAATCACTCAGAGCTGCTCTCCGGCCGGCACTGTCAAAGCCGGAGCCGAGAGAAAGAACGAGTCGATGGCAGGGCCGCTTCGTTATAAGCGCCGCGAAACAATGTCCGGGGAAATACGGACGGCGCGCCTTCCACTACTCTGCCTCCCCCTACTTTCCCTTTGTCGCGCCAGCCTCTCTCCGCGCTTTCGCGTCTCTGCGACTGCGGACTGCGCGATGACGGATGCGCGCGCTTCACTTGCAGTCGGATGAAGGGGAAACTGCTGGTTGGAGTTTGATTTTAATATACAGGTGCTCGGGGTTGTTACTACGATTTTTCTCCATTTTTGAGAGACTATTGTTGGAGTTTTGAAAAATATTGGTACGAAGAAGAAAGTTCGGGGTAAAGACTTTTAGACTTTATTAAGAAATTCTTAAATGAAGTAGGTTATAAAATGCTGAATGGAAAGTTTGAAGGGAACTTCTTAAAAATTCTTATAGCGTATTCAGGTTTTTATATAAAAAAAAATTCTGAAATAGACATAAGCAAAAGAATCTGTGATAAATTAAAAGAATGGATAATTGAAAACATCCTATGACTATAACTAAGATTGATTGTCAACTAATAAAAAAAAACCGCTGCCAAGTCATTGGCAGTTAGCTTCCTCCTAACTAATTTATTATTCCATTATTATCTCGTTTTTATTATTATTTTATTTTTATATGCTTATTTTAGAATTTAATGAAAAGCTAACAGAATTTAAATATAAATTTTGTCATTGGAATATTTAAAGTCCTAAAAAACTGAATTTTTGAAACTCCATGTACAAAACTTGATTTCGCACAAATATGAATAAAAATGCATGCGCTGAATTAAGTCATATAAAAAAATATTAACCAAAGAAAAGTAATTCGTTTTATTTTATTTGAACTATATTTCTAAAACTAATGTAAAAAGTCATAATAAAATAATAATAATAAATATATGACAGTACTATGTTATAGATATAATCGCGATACCATAACTTAAAATCGTTATAAAACAAAAACTAGTAGATGAACTTCAAAAATTCTTTTAATCCTTTTTAATTTTGAAAGTTTAGTTAAAGACGAACAAAATAAGTGGTCGGTCATTGAAAGAGATCGATTATTCACTAAGATACAGCTATTCAAAAAATTGAAACAAAATAAATAAAACTTTAATATC